>NW_019014533.1:341841-355764 GCF_000150535.2 Carica papaya
GGTCCTGGGTGTAAGACACCCACTTAATTGCAAAGGCTTCAATAATTTTGGTTAAGAATTATCTACTTATGTTATAAGTTAAAAGACAAATAAATCATGAGCAAAACCAAAGCTCTTAAATCCAGTTAGATTGATTCATGACAGGAAAATGCAAAAAACAGTAACTAAATGAGAAAAGTTAATGGCAAGGCAGCACTAACAGATGATAATTCTTAGCAAGCAAATAAATTCTAAGATCATCTTAAGAACCAGTTTTCGTGCATTTAAATCTTTTCCTCAAAAAAGCATAGGAGAAAAGATGACCAAACCCAAACTGACAAGCATACTTAGGAATATGTGAAAACAAAACAAGGCTCAAATACCATAAGTTACCTCAATGATAAACCAAATTCATCAGTATGCATTCAATGTTCACACATCTGAATATCCATGAATAACCCATTTATATAAGTTTTGTGATAATTCAAAAAAAAAAAAAAGGAGAGAAAAGATGATCAAGAAGGAAGGAGGCTATGTTACCTACTAGAAGACGAGGTCCCCCTTTTCTAGAACTTGAAGAAACCCAAAAATGAGTCCCCTTTCTTCGGAATTTGCTTCCCAGTTCTCCCCTTTTTCTGCCTTGCTTCCCTCAAGTTCTTTTCTCCATTTCTTTCTTCAATTTTCCAGAAACAGAGGGAAGAGCTTAAGTTCTCACCCCTTCTATGCTTTGTTTCTCTCTTCCTTCCCTCTTTTCTTCTTCCCACTTTTCCCTCTTTCTTTGCACTCTCCTATAAGTGCTAGGTTTCTTCCTTGCTTCTCAAACCCGTATGCCCACCATTTTTCCCTTGCTCTTTACTCAGTCTCGACCCCTTTTTATAGCCGAATTCGGCCACCTACACTGCTCCAAGTCACGGTTCTCTTTGTTACTCTTTGCTCTTTTCTCGTTATGTCTTTTGTCCTCTTCTCGTCTTCGTCGAGTCTCACTGCCGTGCTATTTCTTCTTCCATGTCGCTGTCCTCGGTTTCGTCTTGCTCACAATCATCATCACGACCTAGAGCCCATCATCACATCGTCCGCACACCAATCCTCGCCGCCTGTAACACTTGCTCGCATCTTCACGCCAACATATACTCAGCTCGATCACCATCGTCTACCCTAAGCCTTAAGCCCTCTCTTTTCTTCGTCAACATCAGAAGCGGGAAGAAGAAGACAGTGAAAACCTGAAACGACGTCGTATTCGGTGTTCAAGGGGATTGAACTGGTTTGGGCTCAAATTTCATGGTCTTCAATTCCGGGTTAGGTTTGGCAAAACTTAGTTTTGTAACGATTTTGGGCCTAAGAGAGATGGACTGGGCTTCATGAATTTTGGACTTTTCTTTTTTTCTTCCCCTCTCATTTCCTTCTTTTCTTTCTCTTCATTTTTTTTTCCTTTTTCCCTTTTCTATCTTGGATTAAAAAAAAAAAAAAAAAAATTCTTCACTTTTCCTCCTTTTTTTTTTTTTTTTTTTTCTTTTTGAAGCAACATAATGACAAAAATAGTGTGAGTAAATTAAATAAACAGTTCGTGATAATCGTTTAAATTGAATTTTTTTAATGCAAACTTAAGTTACAATAAAACTTATTATTATAGAAGAAACTAATGAATATAAATTTTCAAAAACATATACTTGGGATGAAAAATATAAAGAAAACGGGTCTATTGAAGTAAAAAAAATAAAAACAATTATGTCTTCTTAAAAATATAAATTTTGAATTATATCAAAACTTATTTGTAAAGAATTTTATAGAATTCAACGCCAAAGAGAGACTTAAACTACTAATCAAATTTAGTTATCTATACTCAATGAAGAAATTAAAGCAGAAATTGGTCGATATATTAGTCTCACCTTAGTACCAAAATTTTACACCCTTAGGCAATTATATATCTTTATTATGTATATTACTGAAGAGAATAACTGATCATAAAATTTATTAAAATTTTATCGAAAAGCTCAAGAATCAATGTTTTATATCACTCACCATTTTTAAATTACGAACAAATTTTTTTCTAACTATGAGAGAATAATGCAAATATATTAACTTTTAATTTCTTATAAATTAGATATTATAATTATATTAATATAAAACTATTATGTTTTTTTATAGTCTATTATTATAGTTTTAGTACATTCACAATTTTATCTTTATTAGTATTTGATTTTTTTATTTGTATTAGCAGTGTTACTTCTAATCTTAGTAGTATTGTTGTTTTTTATCTCATTATAAGTGGTATTTCTAATCAGTTTTAGTATTTTTTGTTTAGTTCTACTTGAAAAAATTTAGTTAATACTATATAAGTACTTTTTTAACCTTCTTAAGATAATCATTCCATTATCAATAACTTCAAACATTTTTCAATTTACGGTTGTGTGATACACTAAAATTTTTAAATTTAACATTTAAAATTCTTAAATTTAATGTTTAAAAATTTTATGTGAAAATTTATGTTTTGATTGTTAAAATAGTTGCTACTTTATTCTTTTGTGTAATTACGTGTAAATACATGACAATATTCGTAATTAGGCGTGTATCTCAAAGTTTTTGATCTCTTTTGTCTCTCTTACGAAAATTGTCTTAAAGCTTTTAATATTCTTTATCTCTCTTACAAATATTGTCAATCTTCCAACTTTTTCTTTGATTCTCAATTTAGATTATGCACTAAATTTGATATTTATTTTTAAAACCTTAAATACATTATTATCTTATATATAAATTATATCATGGCTACTACACAATTCCGTCCATTTTACATAACTTTAGAGGTTAAATTTTCTTTGAGACCTTTTTTCCAACATAGTTTTTCACATGCATTAACCATAAAGTCCTATGCCTAAAACATTATAAGAAAATGATATGACAGTTGCAATATTTTAATAATCAATAACAAAAAAAAAAAAAAGAATCGAATAAATAATATATACATATAATGAATTAATTATATTAAAGCATTAGATTTTCCTTTAAAATATCATATAACAAATCGTTGTAAATATCAATTTTATAAACTTTTGTTTTTTTCTATTCAAGTTTTAGAAAGGCTCTCAACGTAGATAAAAAAAGAAAACGAATTTAGCAATATGAATCTAAGATAAATATTAGTATTAACTCACTTTCTTACATTGATAATAATGTGTGCAGAGAGTAAAGTATTTTTTACATTATTTTTATAAGATTCATTTATTTATTTACAATAACTCTATGGTATTAATAAATTTGTACATCAAATTATATATTGTTAGAAAGGTGTCAATGGAAACTTTCAACCCACGCCCAAATTGTATGATGAGAGAAAATTGAAGCTAAAAAATAACAGTTTTATATTCTAATTTAATTAATCAAAAAATAAGAATCTTGCATGCTTTGTTTTCATCTTATTTTTATTTCATTATATTTTTAAGTATCTATCTTTTTTCATTTTGTCTTGTTTTTCGTTACTTTATTTTATGTATAATAATAATAATGGATAATATGCAAACCACCCCGAGTCTTTTAGTCCTTTTATGTCTGTAGTCCAAATTGGAAGTTTAAAAGTTTAGACTCTCTCTCTCTCCTCTCTCTCTTCCATAGCCGTCACCCACCGCCAACTTTCTCTCCTCAAGCCCCTTTCTCGTCTCCCCACTCTCCTTCTCGCCATGTCGATCCTCCTCAACAACACTTTATCTCCAATTTCACTCTCGACGACACGCTCCTCTCCAAACCAGATTTCTACCTTTCTTCCTCCTTTGCTCTCCACGGCATCGCTTCTCTTTTCGACTACTCCATTTACGGCACTGCTCACAGTCGTGCTCCATTCCGGTCATCACCTCCGCCGACTGCGTGGGACTTCAGGGTGGTCGATGCCGATGGCCGGACGTCCGGCGTCGATTGCTTGTGCAGGGAGTTTCCTGTAGTTTTAAAATGGATAGCGATCTTTTGGTTTGATGAAATCTGTTTTGTCGTGTATGGTGTGATGACAGCGTGATGATGGCGAGGATGAAGAGATTCTTCAAGTGGGTGATAGAATTCATTGTATTTTCTTGATTGATAGTTCAAGAAGAAAATTGACTCTTCTTTTTCTTCTTCTTGCTATTTAATTTAACTTCAAGGAATCGAAATAAATAAAGAAAAAACATTTTTTTCAAAAAAGATTTTCTTTGTAGAAAATGTATTTTATATATCGTTCTAAAATTTATAAAAATTTCACAGTTTTTATTTGTTCAAAAAATAAATTCTAATTATTTGTAATTTACATATATTAAAATAAAACATTTTTTCAGCCCCAGGGTTTCCTTAATTTTTATTTTTATTTTCAATCGTCTTTTTGTGTATAATCAAAAGACACTTTTTTATTTTTATTTTTATTTTCTTTTTCTTTTTCAGTGCTTAGCAACAGATTTGGTAATTATGTTCGTGGGACGAAATCATAAGAAAAAGAATTCTGGGGAGCTGGAAAAGGAAATTAATGATAGAGTTTGAAATCATACGAAAATTATGATTGTATTCGAAAAATTTTTAAAATATGTTTTTAGTATTTTTATTTGTGCTTAATATTCTACAAACAGACAGCCTAATACATATGTTTATAAATAAATATATGCATGAAAAGTATTTTTATATTCTAAAAGAAATTTATATTCTTCTACTGTACGATAAATGAGTCTTGAATTTTTTTTTTTTTTGAAAAAAAGAAATATTTTTATTAATTAAATAAAAAAAACTTTTAATATCTTGTATTAGAACTGAATTCGAAGTTTATTAGATTTAAAACCAATTTTGATTATTTTGTATACCGTGAAGTGAATGAAATTTGAAATAACTTTAAAGATTCACTTATAATTTTATATATGAGAGTTTGACTTTATGAATTATGGAGACAAAAAAGAAAAACTCCATAGAGTGGATTCTGATAACTATTGTTCAGACATGAATTCATATAATCAAAGCCACCATGGTCGTGTGAAGAAAATTTTAAAACACCAGAGTGAAAGGGAATTGCCAGATGATGGAAATATAAGACAGTAAACCTTATGAAGCAGATAAAGATAATCTGAGTAAGAAAAGAGTTGAAAAACACCATGGCAGTGAGTGGAGGAGCTCAAAACAAGAGACCAAGGTGACATCCCAAGCTGATCATGGGAACAGCAAAAAGAGAAATGACGGAAGTGATAAAACTGAAGAGTGGTTAGATAGAGACACCAACAGCAAAGACATCATTAGAATAAAAGAAGAAGCTCAGGGCTCCATGGGAAGGTTTTAGAAATACTCGATAATGATGATGTTAGGTGTTGGCTTCATGAAATTGATTTTGATGATGATGATATGTTAGATCGTGAAAATTGCGAGGGATAAAATAGTGAGAAATACTCATTGAACACTCCAGACACTTGATGAAGATGAGAAATATCCAGATGATCAAGAGAAAGCAATTGAGTTAGGAAGTAACATGAGAAACCCAAGTTAAGGATGATGAGAAAATCAGGAAATATATACTTACATAGAGAAACTTCTCAATGAAATGCTGTTTGTACTCTTTGTACTGTTCTGATTATCTGTATCGGAGTTGTGAAAAGCTACCATGTTGCTTGGCTTATGAAAATGGATTCAGTACTCATTTCAAGATTCTGCTCGCCATTGTCATCATCATCATGGCATCACAGCTTACACAAAAGAACAGACACAGAAAACCAAAAGATCATCACCCATTTCAAAACTACAGGAAATATTCTCTTTAGTTTCTCTGGAAGGTGCTGTTCCTCATGATGCCATTCCACTATATACTGATGCTTGTAATACTCTGGAAGAGGATGACAGGAACAGATGGCCTTTGATCTATATCGAGCTGGTGCTAGTGTTTATATAAAGCTTGAGAAGCAAGGATTGCTCTTTCAATAGTAATGGAATACGACATACCATGCATGCAAATTTTTCATTTTGTGAGATTCAGATGATAAAAGTAATAACTCCATTGTTATCTGCTGCATATTTTGGAGTTTGCAAACCACAGTGCTCCCTGGGTTGATTTGTTTGTCAAATAGGCTGAATTTTTCTCTACTTATATAATTCATTTAATGGGTTCTCTCTAAGTTTGAGAATTATTAACCTTCATCTCAATGTAAAGCCAACCCGCACCTTAATATCGAACTTATTAGCTAACTTCTTTTCACCAAAAGATTGTTCTGGCAAGCAATTGAGGGAAACAGAAACATACTTTAGGTTCACATAGCAGAGTTGAGTTTATAATTTTTTAATTCAATTATTTGTATGTTGGCAAAAATGTCTTGTCTGAAATAAAAGTCTGGTATGAGCTATTCGTATTGAATAAGAAATGATTATGTATGCATTCTACCCTTTCAATTTTACTGGGTAAAATATATTTTCTGCTTGCTTTTCACCGAAGGCTGTCTAAAGATGTAACACACACAAGCACCTAAGGATTTCCGACATAATAGAAGGATTATTACAAACTGATTCACCTTAGATTTTTAATTTCACTCGAATTTTTTATCAAAACTTAAGTTTTTCATTCAATTCCATATCAAGGTGTTTTACGCTTCAAACGTTTTCTTGAAAGCTAACACATAGTTAAGCAAAACACTCTGTTCTTTTATATGAATATGAAGAATTTTCTAGTATACACTATTTGTATGTTTGAAGATGCATAAAATTACAAATCACGTAGAAGCTGAATCATGGTGGTATCCTGTAGAATTGTAAAAGTTAAAGATATATGTTTCTAATAGGACTTGGAATTTGTTTTTTAATATTTTAGATGTTTCTTGTGTTTCTCCTCATTTTTATGGAATGGGCCATTTCTGTTGGATTCTGGGTGATTTGGCTAGAGATAAATCCCAGGACTTTCAGAGATTGTGTCTCACTTTTTTCTTTGCATTTAATTGGGTCAAGGCGAAATATATGTTTCATTTTCAATCTAGATTGAGACATTAAATCCCTATTCTGACACTTGCTTTTGAATTTTTATAAATAAAACTTTGTTTTATTTTCAAATGATTCTATTAATTCCCAAAAGAGAAAACACAAATTGTCAGAGAAGCAGTAAAAAAATAGAAAAGAGGCTGGGGTTTGGAGAATGAAAACATACATCCCTGCACATAAACGTTTACACACACATGTTGGAATTATTAAATAACATAAATATTGCATATCATTGACAGCCAATTACAACTCTAATATGAATTCCGTTAAAGAAGAACTCTCTCTAAAGTTAAAATAAAAAACAGATAATCATCATTGTTATTAAAATGGTTAAAATGCTATGAGTGAAGAGAGATAAAAAATAAAGTTCAGCAGTTATGATTAGAACAACACTACTGATGGGAAAGGGCCACCTCAGGATCAAGAATCATGTATAACAACAAGTTGGTGTTGGAGTAAATTAAGAGACTCATAAAAGACCAACTGAGGTGGAAAAATGGTCTTGCTTAGAGAACCCGTGCATTGAATACACATTTCAGCAGCAGGAGATGCATTAGATGGCATGGTAATTGTATCCTAACGAACAAATTCATCCACTCAAATGCATCACAAAGAGTAGAAATAAAGATCTTTGGTAAACATATAAAAATCCTATAACATTTTGGATATGGGAAGATTAGAACAACACTACTGATGGAAAAAGGCCACCTCAGGATCAAGAATCATGTTTAACAACAAGTTGGTGTTGGAGCAAATTAGGAGACTCATAAAAGACCAACTGAGGTGGAAAAATGGTCTTGCTTAGAGAACCCGTGCATTGATTACACATTTCAGCAGCAGGAGATGCATTAGATGGCATGGTAATTGTATCCTAACGAACAAATTCATCCACTCAAATGCATCACAAAGAGTAGAAATAAAGATCTTTGGTAAACATATAAAAATCCTATAACATTTTGGATATGGGAAGATTAGAACAACACTACTGATGGGAAAGGGCCACCTCAGGATCAAGAATCATGTTTAACAACAAGTTGGTGTTGGAGCAAATTAGGAGACTCATAAAAGACCAACTGAGGTGGAAAAATGGTCTTGCTTAGAGAACCCGTGCATTGATTACACATTTCAGCAGCAGGAGATGCATTAGATGACATGGTAATTGTATCCTAACGAACAAATTCATCCACTCAAATGCATCACAAAGAGTAGAAATAAAGATCTTTGGTAAACATATAAAAATCCTATAACATTTTGGATATGGGAAGATTAGAACAACACTACTGATGGGAAAGGGCCACCTCAGGATCAAGAATCATGTTTAACAACAAGTTGGTGTTGGAGCAAATTAGGAGACTCATAAAAAACCAACTGAGGTGGAAAAATGGTCTTGCTTAGAGAACCCGTGCATTGATTACACATTTCAGCAGCAGGAGATGCATTAGATGGCATGGTAATTGTATCCTAACTAACAAATTCATCCACTCAAATGCATCACAAAGAGTAGAAATAAAGATCTTTGGTAAACATATAAAAATCCTATAACATTTTGGATATGGGAAGATTAGGATCCATAAGGACTCACCTTAGGCTGAAAATTCTATTACTTCATCAAACCTTATTATTGCAACGCTTAATAGATTTGGCATCCCTCTCCCGTATGAGAACTTTTTTGATGTATAAATAAAATAAATATATAAGAGATTCAGTGATTGTTGCGAATCATAATCCCTAAACCCTAATCATTTACATGATATAAATTAAATTAGCAAGAACTTTATATATCTGCATATTGCTTGTCACCTAATCATTTTATTCATTCAATTAAAAGTTTATCTTTAAATCTAAAGACAATATTCAAAACTTACTTAATTTTAATTTATGAGCTTTTATTCCATTTTCTGGTTGACTATTATATTATCAAGAAGTCAAGGATTGAATCCAATAAACTTATCACATGAATTACATATATATATATGTATGTATACGTATATGCAAGAAATGGCGTTAAAATTAAAGACTAATTCAATACTTATTTATTGACTAGAATAATATATTGCTCAATTAGTTGATATATTTTTTCTATGTAATCATTATCATAATCTTTTTATAATAATGTAATTAATTAGAATAAACTAGAATCTCTACTATAATGTTAATTTTCTTATTTATAGATAACAATTTTGAATATATATTCCAGTTGTAACAATATAAGAGGTATCAGAAAATAAAGTTTATATTTTTTCTCCAAAATTTTCATGGTATTAAGACCAAAATAAGGTTGTTTTTGGATTTTTAATTTTAGAATCTTTTTCAAATCCTAAAATAGTATAATAGGCTTAATTGATACCCACTTATGAAGATCTACTCTTACTACCATTTTAGATGAAGTACTACCCTCATTGTTGGCTTGCCTCCCCCCCCTCCCCCGAACTCCAGCGACCATGTGAACCACACGGGCCGCCAACAGTAAAAGCGTATGAGTGACGCGCCGTCAGCAACAAGAGCACGTTAGTCACATGCGTAGTCAGAAAACCCTTATCTGGCCAGAGAATCATTGCATCACTATAAGAGAATCCCAATTAGGACAGATTTGACCTTATCACATGCGATCTAGCTCAAATCGTGCATCTTCGGCCTTTGTTCATGCGACTGCCGCGTTTTTTTGCTCACTGAGCTTTTGTTGCATCCCATTGCATACAAAGACGACTTATCTGCTCTTTTTGCATTCTGAATCATTTCAATCTGGTCTGTCTGCGGACTGAGCCGAGCCGCGTTCTGCCTCTGCATCTACCATTTCTTCCTTGCTAGACCGGATTGTTTCTGGTCACATCTTCGAGCTTGTAACATATTTCATTTTTTAGACTTAATCTTGCTGTTTTGCTGCTGGTTAGAAGATTTATTCTTTTCCCATAAGATTAGCTACTAGATAATGTTCTTTCCCTATTTCTAGTTACTTTAAAATGATATAAACAAAAATATTAATTGTTTCTAGTTTGGATAATCCCTCATTATAAATCAGTCCCATAAACTTTGATGGAATTAATTATCTTACTTAGTTAAGATCTTGTTTATTTTTATCAAAGATAAATGAGTGCAGGGTTATATTATTAGTGATATGAAGAAACCATATGTCCCTACTTTGGAATATAACAGATAGAACTCTAAAAACTCTTTGGCAATGTCTTGACTTATTAATTCCATACAATCCCACATTACGCAGACATATCAATTGCTCAATACTGTAGGAAAAATATGAAATGCAATATCTCTTACATAGTCACAAATGGAAAATAATATCTAATGATGCAGAACCTAAAATTAACTAGCGTGATCAAGAATGATAGGAACTAAAGCCATTATAAATGAAAGAAATAGAATGGAAAAATATCATAAGGTTATACTTTGATAAGTGGATCCACTACTTGTTCAACAAGATGGTAAAAGAGTCTTTCTTTAAATGAAACATTCTTAATATTATTAAGATAATTTTTGAATACTTACAATGAAAACTTGGTAGTCTATTTATAGGCTAAGCCAAAAAAATAGAAAAGAAATAAAATCTCTTAATTTAATTTGCAATTACATAGGAAATAAATTAAAAATTAAAAATTAAAAATTAATTTCTTAACTAAGATAGATTTAGTCTTTCCCTTTAATTAAAAGAGATTGTGACCAAATTAAGCGGGAAGACATATAGAAATAAATTAAAAATTAAAGGTTAATTTTATAACTAAGATAGATTTAATATTTTTATTTAATTAAAAGAGATTATGGTCAAATTAATGGGGAGACATTTGAAAATTTAGAGTCGACCATAAGATCTCCTTTTTTGGCCTATTCCCTCATTTTTCTTTGGATTGTGTATTCCCTTTATAGTTCATGTCCATGTTCACATCATCCCTTCCCCTTTCAAAAATGATTTGTCCTTGAATCAGACACTTCTTATGCAAGGGTTTCACTAATCATGCTTTCTTTGAGAAAATATCTTGTAAAACAACACTATTAAACGAAGAAAATTTGAGGTGAGTTAATAATTTTTTCTTAAAAGATGGCCTCCTTAGCTATTTCATATAATAATATTCTCTTTTCATGTTGTTCAATTCTTTATTTCCTCTATACTTTATGGAGTTTTTGAGTTGCTGTTGATCTTTGAATACCTCCTCAGGTGATAGCGGTGCAAGTGTAAAATTCTGACAGCTTATGTTAAAGGAATAACGATTCTTATAGCCGTCATAAGTTACACGCTTATCATACTAGCAGAGTCTTCCCAGTAGGATGTGACAAGCATGCAGGGTACAACATCACAACATACTTTATCAGTGTATCACCCAATAAAAAAGGAAACTAGTACATGCTTAGTTACCTTCATCTCTTCACAGTTAGTCAATTACTGCAACTTATAAGGGTGAGAATGACACGTGCAAGTTAACTCAAGGTTATCAACTAGAGTAGTACTAGCAATGTTGGTGCAGCTACCCCCATTTATAATAAGATAACATACATTTATATTTATAAGACAACGAGTGTAAAACATATTTTCTCTCTGGTTACTTTCTTTTACCTTGACTTGAACATTCAAAACTCTTCTAATAACAAAAGCTTCCCTTTGAGCTGGATATTCAACATTTTCCGCAACATCCTCAAATTATGGCATTCTCTCATTATCTTCGCTTTCACGATCACTGGCACTATCAATTCTACCATCATCTCTCAATAGCATGATTTTCTTATTTGGACATTAGAGGCGATATATATGGTTTCGAGACACCTAAAGCCTTTAATTGTACTATGCTTTTGAGATGAGTTCGGTGTCATACCTTTTGTATCAAGTGGTGTAGACTTTTTTTTTTCTCGTCTGTTCCCTTACTTTCTTTTTTCTTTGGCCATTTCGAGCTATAGGTAGGGGTGACATATGATGTGTCCCTCCTTTTGTACTTCAGTTGTCTCTTTATTTTTATGGCCATGTGCACCATGTCTTCCAACTCTGTATAGTGTTGCAATTCTATCATGTTGGCGATGTTTCTGCTAAGACCTTCGAGGAATCTCGCCATGGTTGCGTCAAGATCTTATTCTATATTGGCCATAATCATGGTCATTTCCATCTCCTTATGATAGTCCTTAATGTACATAGATCCCTGTGTCAAGTGTTGCAATTTTTGATGCATTTCTCTATAATAGTAAGAAGGTAGGAACTTTTTTCGCATGATGGCCTTCATCTCTCTCCAAATGGAGATTGATTGTTCCCCATTACGCTGTCTAGTGAAGATTAATTGATCCCACCACACTAAAGCATAATCAGTGAATTCTACAGCTGACAACTTGATCTTTTTTTCTTCACTATAGTTATGGTAATTGAAAATCAACTCCACTTTTCTTTTCCACTCCAAGTAGATTTTTGCATCATTCATAGTTTTGAAGGGTGGTTTCGTCATTTTAATAGAGCTGATATTATTGTCCATCTTATCTTATCTCCTTCTAACCCAATCTTCCTCTTCATCATTACAAGACTCAGCCTCATTTTCAGGATGTTAAGTTCTAGGTCGTCTTGTATTAGGGGTCCCCTGTCTTGCCGCATTTCGATCACTATTCACGTCATCTACTTTCTAACTAAGTCGTGCCAATTCTGCATGCACAGCTTGTATAAAGAGCATTATATTGGCGGAGCTTTGATGCTCACTTGACATCTTAAGAAGATTTCTCACAAATGGTTAGTAAAAAAAAATTTCCTCACTAGTTCTCTGGTATTTCACTCACTTGGCCTTTATCCTCTGATAATCTCACATACTCTTGTCTTTTACCTTTTTATCTCTTACCCTAAAGTTGAGTATCGAATAAATCCTTTTGAATCAAAGTATTCTCTAGTATTGTTTTAAGACACCGCAAAAAGTCCTATAGAATAAATACTGCACCAATACTAGAAGCAAGAGTGTAACACACAGAGAAAAAAGGTAGTGTATTATCAATTACATTAAGCTCTAAGATACAATTTATATGCTTAGATGTATCAGGGAACTAAAGCTTAAAACAATAAAAAAAACTGATAATAGAAATAAAAATTAACGGTTTATAGAAGATGTAGGGATTTGATATTGCCTTAAAGAGAAATTTAAAAAATATTCCTACCAATCTATTCCTAGTGTACGTTGCATTCTATATAAAAATAAATGTAGCCTTTAATGAACTGTGTAGGTGTGAATGCACGTGGTTGTAAAAACAATTGCAGAATAAAAAGGAATTTTTTTCTTATGAAGAGTTGGTTCTTGCACTATTTTAAAGAAGGATGGTTAAGTACAAAAAAAATAAGTACTTTCCCGATGAGTATGTTACTTGATCGATATTTCTTTCCTTTATTTCCTTTCTTTTCTCTCTTCTTTTTTTCTCTTTTTTTTTTCTTTTATCAAGTCAAAAAAGTGTTAATTGATGTTATGTCTTGCTCGGATCGATGCATGAGGAAGTTCTTCTTTTTTAAATAGATGAAAAAAATAAACAATATAATAATTTAATAGTGCAAAAGTGAAAAAATAGTAGATTTAGGGAAACAAGTAAAGAAGTCAATATACCACATGGCGTGAGTTTATGGAAGAAGATTAGGTTAGGCAGTCATAAATTTCTTGAGTGTACCTGTTGGAAGGTGGGCAAAGGTGATAGAATATGGTTTTGGAAAGATGAATGGATTAAGGACTTTAAGTTGAGAGATCATTCCCTGAGAATTTTTGCTACTGCACTTTAGAATGACAGAGTTGTGGAGAAAGAAGTTTGGGTGCTGGGGGAGGGTCGAGGCTGGGATGTGCTAGTCATCAGAAATTTGAATGATTTGGAAGTGGAAGAATACAAAAAATGGTTGCTCCTTTTATCTCAAATTAGGTTGGGCAACCAAAGGGACCGATTATGTGAAAATTTAGAAAGTAGAGGATTTTTTATGTCAAATCTTACTACAACCAACTAATTAATGAAGGTGGGAGGAAGATTCATGTGTTGTTAATTAAACAAATC
>NW_019014533.1:381262-402092 GCF_000150535.2 Carica papaya
TAAGGAATCCAGAAGAACTCTCGGAAATGAAATTTTATGGTCTGCAACTAGGATCCCATTATGGGTCAACTTACCATGATGTGTGCCACAGGTCTGCAACTTGTTTAACAAACATTCTTCCCTTTCTATCTATGTTGAAACTTTAGAATTCAGGACTCATACCACTGAGCCCATCAATCTCTGCAATGAAGGGACCTGAACCTCTTTGGTATTATTTTTTGACGCCTTTATTAATGCAATTTACTTACATAAATATGGGCTCATACCCAGTTAGACACGCTTTTATTCTCCGAAATAGCACCAAATATACATTTCCTAATTAATAGGCTTTCCTACATAATGATAATTATAAAATTCGTAATTAATCCAGTCTCCTAATTTTCTTTCCTAACTACTTCAATTTCCTATATAAAAGATCATTATAGAATTCATAATTAATCCAATCTCCAAATTGAATTCCCAACCAAATCCTAGCCAACTACTGGATCCTATTTCTTCTTCCCATGGGTCCCACAATTGTAGCCAAGGGTATGAAATCCTTCTCTTCTATAGACATGACATTATACCCTCCCTTCGAGGGTGCTTGTCCTTAAGTGCTATAGTAGGATAGCAGGCTGCATCTACCCAAAAACTAATTTTTGCTTGCTCTAGCCCATAAACCAAGAATAACTTGGGTGGCCAGAGCCAATTCACTCTGATTGAAGGGTACAAAGTCATTGAACTGTTTCAATGCAGTGATTTTTTTTTTCTGGAGACATGAAAAATTAGATGAAAGCATGACCGAGGAGGCAAATCCAGCTTGGGAACCATGACAATACGCTCCCATACTGCAAAAAGACCTAATACCGCAAGTTCAACTTTTGAGAGGATCTTTGTTGCAAAGATACTTGGCAATACGATTGGAGCTTGAAAAGCCTGATATTGATGCAAGTTTCTTGTAATGTGAAGGTAACTTGGAGGGCCTTCTCAATAAAAGGTCTCATGGTGGGGCCTAAAGCCCACGGCAGTTAATGCTCAAAACTGTCTTAAAACCAGTAAGAAGCAGTACAAAAAAAATCCAGAGGAAAGCAATATTAATCAAGCAAGAGGGGACTACTGTAACACACACTTGGACTCTGGGCCCTTTCTTTCTTTGCTACCATCATCCATGATAGCCTTGGTTTCCGTAACAATTGCAAAACGGGAGACCAGAGCCTGATCGATGAAGCAATGGGTGCTTCCAGAGTTTCAAGATTAGGATGGATTCTACATGTGAATGAGCTTGAAACTCCAATGTTGTTATTTGGGAGCTGCTAGGCATGCAAGGATATTACCGGGTGCCTCTCATCTGGTAGAACTCTTCAAGGACGCTAATTTACTCATGGACTCTTTTTCTACCTTTAACCAGAAGAGTCTCTTACATCAATTGCCCAACACACATGCAAGGCTTGTCACAATTGAAACGAAGGCCCTCCTTGCAACTCCATTTCAATGCGACTCAAGTGCTTGATAAACAAGTCTCTGTTGGGGAACCAACATTGGAACGTCTAACAAAGGAAAGGGTACACATCACACACAATTCATATAGCCCCACAAAGCTCATGGCCATGGTGGTTTCTACTCGATAAAATATTCCTGCAAGCCATTGATAAAAATCTCGACTTCATGTTCCCAAGTCAAAGAGCCCACAGAGGCAAATAATTGATAAATTTTACCCGGTATTCCTCAAAGAAGTGGTCTACCACAACTTTGCTAGCTCCCCAAATTTACTGTTGTAAACAGGGGGTCCAAACCTCATGTTGGAATTTCAGTCAAAAGTTTGCCATGTTATGGCCAACCAGTCACGTTTAAGCATCAAGAACAATGACTCTATCGCACTCAAGATGTAATGATGCTAAGTCCAACTTGATCCTCTTATCGCGGCTTAACAAGTAATTGAATCAACTCAGCCAGCCTAGTAGATAACCGTTGCCATCAAAACTGAGAAACTCGAGCTTTGAATATCTAGGGATGTACTTTACTCCCATTGTGTTCTGTGTTACTGGGTCTCTTCAGTATGCAGTGCTTGTTTTCCTCTTGGGTGGCTCTCCTTTTGGTTTGGGTCCTAAGAGTTCTCTAGACAAAAGTTCAAGTTGTCCGGTTAGCTCCTGTACTTTGTTTTATCGCAGAGTCCTTCTCCCTCTTAGCTGATCATGATTTCGATCTTCTGGGTACATCCGCATGAAACCTTCGGACTGCCACTTAAACACCTGAAGTCATCTATAGCATTCGGCATTTATACAAATCAGTTATAACACTGCAACTGGGATCATGTTATGGGTCAGCTAGCAGGGAATGTATCTTGACTATAGATAAGCTCAGAAGAAGAGGCAAGATTTTGGTCAATGCCTGTTATTCTTGCAAAAAGGCGAGAGAAAACTTGCAATCATGTTCTGCTCTAGCGTCTAGTGGTTTACAGGCTATGGTATATGGTTTATTGCACTCTTGGCATCAGCAGGGTGGCTTCAGCTAGCTATCTTTTGGGTTGTGTGGAAAAAGAGGAACATAAGGGTTTTTGAAGGGGTTGATGATACAAATGGGTATGATCTACTTAAAAATAGATAGTGTTTTGTTACTGGGTCACTCCATTCATTTATTTGTGGAGTTAGGGAACTTATTAGACAATCTACTTGATTTCTAAATCGTTTGTAAATGGGATGGTACTGCCTTGGTGGCAAATTAATACACACTTTTTATTTCAAAAAGAAAAAATGTCTTGCCACAAGTCTGCCGCTTGTTTAACAGACTTCCTTTCTACTTATCTTTGAATGGGAGTCAAGACCCATTAGAGAGGACCTACAGATCTCTACAATGAGCCTATTTATAGCCGAAATCTGGCGGGTAGATGCGCCAGTCTATTAGAGAGGACCTACAGATTTCTACCTATCTTGCATTTTTACTCTTTTGCCCATGTACATTTATTCCCATTTTGGCCTTCTTCCTATAATATACTCTTAATGGTTTTGTTACATAAAGGAAGAACAACATTACCTTACAATGTATAAAAATAGAGAGAAAACCTGGAGGGGAGGGCATATAAGACTAGATAGATAGAAGAAAATAAGAGATAAAAATGAAGACCTCAGAGGAAGAGTAGAAAAATATTAGACAAGCACGAAGAACAAGAGAGAGAAAAAAACATCAAATCCCAATGATCAAATTAATAACTCAGTGTTTATATAATAACTATGAATAGTCTACCAAATAACTAGATAGAATATCTTATTTATAGACGCCAAAATAAAAATTATATAAATAAAAAAAGTAAGTTAATTAATTAAAATATTCAATAATAGAAATAATTAAATAAGAAATAATAAACATATTCTATATTGATATTAGTTCCTAAATAACCTAAAAACCTAAATAATACATAAACATTACAATTATATAAATATATCTTCTTATAGAAACATGTTCACTTCATATCTTCCTATTCTACATCATCAGGTATAGCTAATTCATTCAGTTTGATAAATATTTCTCTAACATCCTCCTATTTTTATACCAACACTGACTTGAACATTGAGATAATCGCATAGGAACAAACTTTGGTGCCCTTACCAAATCTTTTTCCTTTTCTGGTATGCAGATTCAGCAACATAGGAATAAGAACTAGAACAAACAACCAATCCAAGCTCCTGCCAGATGCTGGTTCACTTTATATCTTCCTATTCTACATCATCAGATATAGCTAATTCATTCAGTTTGATAAATATTTCTCTAATATCCTCCTATTTATCTACCAATACTGACTTGAACATTGAGATAATCGCGTAGGGACAAACTTTGGTGCCCTTACCAAATCTTTTTCTTTTTCTGGTACGCAGATTCGACAATATAGGTATAAGAACTATGAACAAACAACCAATCCAAGGATAACTCCTGCCAGATGCTTCTAAAATTTACTTTCTTTCTATTTCTATAGGATTGTGTAGAAGTACCCCTGACACTGTGACATACAAAAATGAACTTGGAGTTCAACACATTAAAGTTGAGATTACACAACTGAATACTTGAAGAGAATTGAGAGGAAAATATTCTGCTTCTAATTTTCTTTCATGAATGATTCACATATATATACAATTCTGTTGCTTCTAACAACCTAATAAATTCTAGAGAAATCCTAACAAAATTATGGGGAAGAGGAAATCCGTTGGTGACACCCTCCATTTACACAGAACAGAATGTATAACTCATATTACAAACAAAAATAACAACTGTAAATAAATGTATTTAATCCTAACTTATTCTTCTAATTATTTATTTTTTACACTCCCCCTCAATCTAATTTACATATATGTTGAGTAAACCTATATTGGATATTATATCGTCAAAAGTTCTCTTGGGAAGAGCTTTCGTTAGAATATCTGCAATCTATTGATTCGTTGGAATGTACATCAGAGTTATAGTCTCATCTTCCAATTTCTCTTTAATGAAATGACGGTCGATCTCCACATGTTTGGTTCTATCATGATGTACTGGATTTTAAGCCATACTGATTGTTGATTGGTTGTTGCATCATACTTTTATAGGCATATTGTTGAGAACTTTTTATTCTTCAAGCATTCTCTTCAACCATACACCTTCACAAATACCATGAGCAAGCGCTCTAAATTCAGATTCTGTACTGTTGCGAGACACAATTTACTGTTTCTTGCTTCTTTAGATAACCAGGTTACCCCAAACATAGGTACAACATCCTGATGTAGATCTCCTGTCATCTGTAAAACCTGTCCAATCCGCATCATTGTAGATTTCAACACCTCTTCTATCTGTCTTCTGAAAGAATAAACCTTATCCTGGAGTCATCTTGAGAAAAATCAGAATCCGATACATAGCACTCATGTAATCTTTAGTTGATTGATGCATGAACTAACTTACTGTACTTACTGCAAAACTGATGTCTGGTCTTGTGTGAGATAAGTAAATAAGTTTCCCAACAAGTCTCTAGTATCTCCCTTTGTCAACCATTTTATCACTGATTTTGAATCCAAATTTGATGACTGAATCCATCAGGGTGTCAGCGGGCTTACTTCTTAGCATCCCAGTCTCTTTTAGGAGATTCAGAATGTACTTTTATTGAGACAGTCTCTTTTAGGAGATTCAGAATGTACTTTTATTGAGAAACTGAAATTCTCTTTTTGGATCTAGCCACTTCCATGCCGAGGAAGTACTTCAGTACCTCAAGATCTTTTATTTCAAATTCTTTGGTTAGGAATTCTTTGAGTTTCTGAATCTCCTCAAGGTGATTTCCTGTAAGAATGATATAATCAACGTATACAATTAAAATAGCTTTCTTACTTGAGATGCAGTGTTTGACAAACAATATATGATCAGATTGACATTATTCATATCCTTTATGTTTTACGGCTCTTGTGAATCTGTCAAACCACGCCCTTGTAGATTCTTTAATTTATATATTTTCTGATAATTGTCTATTAATTCGAACCTTGGTGGTATATCCCTATACACCTCTTCTTCTAAATCGCCATTAAAGAATGTATTCTTTATATATAATTGACACAGTAGCCAGTCAAGATTAGATGTAAGTGAGAGGAGTACCCGAATAATATTGTACTTGACAACTGGTGCAACGTCTCCTGATAGTCTACACCATATGATTGTGTATAGCCTTTGCTTACCAGGCGAGCCTTAAACCGATTCACACTCCCATATGGATTATATTTGGTTGTAAAGACCCATTTGCATTCCACTTAACACTTTCATGGAGGAAGATCAGTTAGTTCTCATGTTTCATTCTTTTCCAGTGTCTTGATCTCATCTAGGACAGCTAACTTCCATTCTAGAATTTCTAAAGCCTCATGTATTGTTATGGGTTCTGGTGGGCTGTTGTCTATCCTGCACACAAAAACATGATATTCCGAGAACAATTTGTCTAATGAAACATAATCTTATATAAGATGTTTGCTACATGTCCGAGTACTCTTCCTCAAAGTAATAGAAATATCAGAATCAACGGAATCAAGAGTTGGTACAGAGATTACATTACCAGGATCAGCGGTGGATTCATAGCAGTGCTTGGATGATTCAGGTGCTTTTTCTTTATTTCTTCTCGTATAGACACATAACTCACTCGTTGTAGGTGATATGCTTTCTGTAACTGGTTTTGGTTCTGATTTTTTTTATGAGGTTTCGGATTCAGTCTCTCGAGAAGATTTGTCTGGTGGTGGATTTTGTGGGTAGAGAGGAGGTACATTCACATCCCACAACTGATATTTCTGAGTGAATGTCTCCCCTAAATATAAATAATAGGACAAAACGGTTGGTTCTCAAAAAAATGTGACATCCATTGTATTATAAAAACGGCGGATTTTCGGAAGTAGATATTTGTATCCTTTTTTATTTGTAGAGTACCCAACAAAAATACACTTTATTGCTCTTGAGTCTAATTTCCCACGAAAATATTTATGAACATGAACATATGCTGAACAACCAAAGACTTTAAGTGACAAAGTGTTTAAAATGTATGAATCAGGAAAAAATTTTGAGATGATAGTGTAAGGTGATTGAAACTGTAGAATACGAGAGGACATCCGATTAATCAAATAGATAACTGAAAGAACAGCCTCTCCCCTCATGACCTTCTGACGACTCTCCTTGCGTCAAACCTCAGAAAATATTTTCCGATGACTCGACAAAGACTTGGAGCTCAGAACACGTCCTCGAATCTCATCAAGATTTTTGTTTAGTCCTATCAGGAATTTGAAGACCTGCTTTTCTTCCACGAATGCTCTAAAGTTTTTCGCGTCCTTGGAATAGTTCCAGCGACGCTCTTCAAAGGCGTCCATCTGCTGCCAACTTCGACTAAGGATACTGTAATAATGAGTGACACTGAGTTCTCTTTAAGGTCATGGAGAGTTGACTCGATTTCGAATATTGCAGAGGTATTTTCCTTACTGGAGTAGAACTCTTGTACTGCTCTCCAGATTTCGTGGGCAGTTTCGTAGAGAAGGAAATTCTCTCCGATTTCAGGGGTCATTGAGGTGATAAGCCAAGACATGACCATGCTGTCTTCAATCTCCCAGGTTTGTGCATTTGAATCGGACGCTGGAGGAGGCACGAGCTCGCCAGTGAGGTGCCCATAACGCCCTCTTCCACGGATGAAGAGACGGATAGACGACGACCATTGAAGGAAGTTGCTACCGTCGAGTTTATGTCCTGTGATACAGAATAATGGTAGCTCACTCACAGCTCTGGTTGTTGCTGTGTGGTGATAAGAACCAGAGGAAACTTCTGGTGGAGAGGATGAAAGCTCGCCTGATGCCATTTCTGATTACGACTCAGCAGGATTTGATTTCTTCTTGGATCAGGTATGCTCTGATACCATCAAGAGAATTGAGAGGAAAATATTATGTTTTTAATTTTCCTTGATGAATGATTCACATATATATACAATTCTGCTGCTTCTAACAACCTAACAAATTCTAGAGAAATCCTAACAAAATTATAGGGAGGAGGAAATCCGTTGGTGACACCCTCCATTTACACAAAACAGAATGTACAGCTCATATAACAAACAAAAATAACAGCTGTAAATAAATATATTTAATCCTAATTTATTCTTCTAATTATTTATTTTCCACAATACTAATTCAAAAAGTTCTTTTTTCTTCCCAAGAAAAAGGGTATTATAAATATGGCACCATGGAGGTGTATACCCGTGTGTGAGAGAAACTTTAAATGTTACCAAGAGAAAAAAAATCTAAGG
Organism: Carica papaya; assembly: GCF_000150535.2. Next base: position 389,013 of record NW_019014533.1, read on the forward strand.
TTCCTTAAGTCCTCTCCTCTACTAAGAGACTGACCCTTAAACAAACTATAACTTTTTTAATAGAAAAGAAGTATTATAGAGAGAAAAAGAAGTACAAATCAAAAGAGAACTACCTGTCATCCAAAAATAAAGAGAAAAACAAACAAAAAAAAATGCTTGGCCAGGATAACAAAAAGAACTTGGTAAAGAACAGCCAAACAATTACTATGAAAATCAGATAAAGTTCTTATAGAGACCATGAGCCTTAGCCCAACAAGACACCAAAAAGATCTATCCTATCCGAAAGAAACAAAAAGCGCAAGAAATGATTCTCAAAATCCTAGTGTTTCTCTCCAACCACAACACCAACAAGCCAGCAAAAAATGCCTGTTTCTAAAAAGGTCTATCCTACTCTTTCCAAAACCATAAGAAGAAATAAAGCTCTCAAGGTCAGAAGTAGACCAAATAGACACCAAAATCAAATAACTGATTTCTTGATGCTAATATATGTTTGCATTAATTGTAAAGAGAAAAAAAAAGGAAATGTTTGCATGAATTAGAGGAACCCTTGACAGTTGCAGCATCATAAAAACTGTTATGGATAAATACTATACCAGGCTATTGTATATTCCTCAATGGGCATTTTGCAAATAGCAATCCAAATTCTGAAAAGTTGTTCAACCAAAACAGATACACACCTGTACATACACGGACATGGACACATACAGGTACACATATGCATTTATATGTTTGTCTAGAGAGAGAGAGAGAGAGAGAGAGAAGCAAATTTATATGAACAGAAAAAACACCCTCCGAATGAGCTCTGGTAATATATCTACCAGTCACCGGGTGCACAGAAGCCAAATCTCAGTTAAATGGTTTTTACAAATGAGAACATCGCAAAATTCGCCTAATAAACAACTATTGCAAAGTCTAATTGCCAAGAGAACGTCAATACTAAATAATCAGGAGAAACACCCAGGTTAGCATGTTGCATACGATTTATCCAGATAGATTAACAGCGATAATCAACGCATCTGCCAGTCAATAAAAATAAAACCCAACTAATATAATTTAACTAACCTCAAGCTGATTATCAGAGAGGTTAAGCACAAGCAAGCCTTGAATCTTCCCGAACGCCTCAGGAAGAATCCTTAACTTTCGTCCCGACAAGTCCACGTGCTCCAACAAATTCCCAGACGCCTCCTGGAGGATCCCAACAACTTCCTCATTGATTTCCTCAGTCGATGACGAGCTCTCAAGCGCGCCATCCGCAACCTTCTCCGCTGACTCATAAATCCTCACTAGCGTTGCCTCCGCCTCCTTTAAGAGCTTCCCATAGGCCTCGTGCATCTCGTCGAGTTGCAGTATTGACTTGTAAAGACTCTTCTCCTTCTGCGCGGCTTCGCGGCACTGCTGCTCCTTCTCCGCCATGAGAGACCGCCATTGAAGGCGATCCACGTCAGCAGGGCGTGGGGAAAGGACGAGTTCCTCGAGTGATTTGGAGAGCGAAGACTCGATCTCCTCCACTTTTGCGCGGGCCCTATCAACAGTCTCGTGGTCGGGGCGGGGCCCCAGTGTGCGGAGGACGGATCGGGTCTGGGCGACGTCGGATATGGCGTTGGTCATTGAGGCCAAGACCTTGGGTTGGGTGAGGTGAGGCATCTGGTTCACAATTTCTTGCGTTTGACCGGACTTAGATGGCGACGATGGTGGTGGTTGCTCGATGTCAAAATCCGGCGTTGATGAAGCGGAGGGTCTTGGCCCGAGAGAGGGGAGTCGGGCCATGACGTAGGAGAGAATCGGGAAGTTCTTCGGGTTCGGATCCATCGCCGGTTGAAGAAGAGAAATACTGGACTGAATGGATATGCTAATCGCCGATTGCTGATTGCTGATTGCTGATTGCTGATGGCTGATGGCTGATGGCGAAAATGTTGAAGAGCCTGTTAGTTTTTTCTGTTGTTGGAAGGTGTTAGGCTGAAGGAGAACGTGGCTTCTTGCCAGCGATGATCGGGGAACTTAATATTATTATTATTATTTTCAGAGTATGATAATTACCTCCCTGTAATATTTCATATTTAAATCGAAATTTGATAATTACAAAAAGACAAACTAAAATGTTTTGGTGCAAAAAATATGTATATATATGATATATGAGATTAATTAATTAATTAATTACTTTTTAATAAACCACTATACATATAAATTCTAAATTTATTTTCTAAAAAAATTATGACAAACCTGATATTATATTGATAGATAATATAGAGGAGTTGAGAAGTTGGTTTGCATAATTTCATCCAATAGAGTTGTGTGGTAAGAGAAAATTGAATCTAAAGGCTGCAGGTTGTATATTTTTGTATGATTCTTGGTGGTACTGAGAGCTATCGCAATACAAAATTGAGATTTGATCATCTTGACATAGAAATTTTTTTATTTCATATCTACAACTTAATTGGAACACTTTTTTTTAAGTTTTTTAAGTAAGTTAAAATTACTAGTGAAGTGAAGTAAGAAACTATAATCCTTACAATCTATTTGTTTGGTGGTAAATAGTAATTAATTAATATATGATATTCTACGCCTATGATAAAATTTTGTTTGTTTTTACTTCCAACATGATGGAATATTTTATTGTAGAACCGTATGCAATGCACAATAAATGTCTGTACGGTTGTTCAATTCTCTTTTTTTTTCTCATTACTTGTTATCTCGTCTCCTCCCTTCATCGGACGAGATAGAAGAACCATTCTATCATCAGGGTAATGATCCATTAACCCGCTAATTCTTTTTATGAGGCACAAGTGGAAGAATTTATCCTGGAAGTGGAAGAATTACTGAAATTTCGCGAAACCCTCTCAAGAGTTTATGTACAAACAACGGACAAACGCTTATGGATTGTATCTAAAGACGTGGAAAATAGCTCCAAATAGCAAATTTAAGATAAATTTTAAAAACTACCGAATCGATGATATTTGATGGGCTGATAATTTTCTTTCCGTTATACCTTCATAAAAAATATTTAATTTCTATTATACATTTCTAAACAAAAACTCTATTTTTATATAAATAATAATATAAACAATAATGATTTATTTTATCAAATATAAAATTTTAACATACAAATTTAATTAAATTTTTATATAATTTATTTATTTTTCATTACATACTTCTTATATAACATTTACTATTTATATAGTAAAGTATGAATAAATTAATAATTTGATTGAAAATACAAACATACAATCTTATCATCCAAATAAAAACAATTATCATTAACATACATTAATATATAATTATCCAAATATAAAAAATTTTGTTATTTTAATCATATGTCATTATCATTCAATCACTATTATTAATATACATTAATTACCTACAACTAAAATTTATTTTAATAGGGCGTTAATGGTGTTTTTAATTTTGAATAATGTATAGATATATAATTACACTCATATATGCATATGTTGTTGTTGATAAGTTTCAAATTCTATTGTTGTAAATATGATGTATAATTCTTTTTGAGAAATAGAATTATTAATTGATCTACTTTCTAAAATTTAATTATATTGATAACTTTATCTACTATAATTTTATAAATTATTATATTTTTTATAAATTTTAAAATTATATGATGAGAATATTACTGTATTTTTATCCATTGTAGAAACTATTATGAAGATTTTAAATTACTTTGAGTAAGTGACAAAAAAATCCAATTACGAATAACAACAAATTATGATCTTATGATATTATTATGTAATATTCATTATCTTGTAAATGAGGGTTAGTATTTATATATTATAATTCCGACAATTTTTTTATTTACAACTTTCATCTAATTGAACAATTTTTTTATTTACAAGTACTTTTTTTTTCTTTTTTCTTGAAAAAAAGTGATCATAAGATAGCAGAAACTGTAGTAGTTGTCCAGTGCAACCATCCTCTTGTTGTGTTGTGAAGAGAATTTCTCTCTGAATCATCTCAAATATTTCCCTCAAACGGTTCGTGAATTTCTCTGTTATATTTCGAGTGATTCTCTGCTGGAACTCAGAGCTTTTCAGCCAGACAATCCCTAGATAAACATCGCATTTACAGGCATTATGAGCAAGGGCAGACCTCTCAATCTGGTATCTCAAATGGACCTGCATATAGAAATCTTAGCAAAATGAAAATACATTTGAAGAAATATTATCATAAATATGATTATTACTGAAACAAAAGTGCTGATTTTTCAGACACATACACGAAAACGGTCACCAAATGGAACATTATGTAGGATCATGGCTTCATTTATAAGCCATCCTTGATCATTTGCAATACGAGATTTTTGTTGTGTGCATGTGACATCTCCAAAAATAGAAACTTAGGGGTTGAACTTGTTAGACACATGCCTTTCAGAAACACCAATCTTTTGAGGTTCCCATCTAGTAGTTTCATAATTTAGACAACTAGATTTCTCCATTATTTTATGCTCCCAACTCTCCTCCAGCAAAAATCTCCATTGCTGACTCCATCTGCAAAACCGCAACTTATTATTTCTCAGCAGCTATACGTGTCCATCTGTATATTTACAATACATGGATACCAGAACCAGAGAAACTCCTGAATCTGTGAATTCCATTGTTATAACATCGACATAATTTTATGAGATTAATGTGTATTGAGCCTAAGATTTAACCATAGACAAACCACATTGTACTCTCTAGCACTTTTCATAGTGAATCTAGATTTCATCTTTCTAACTGAGCAAGTTACCCTGATCGAACCATGTAAATTCCTTACCTTTTACATGTTCTACATTGTTTTCCTGTATAATTTTGTCCATATAGCATGCATGCTAGATAAAACCCACAAGGAGATCAAAAGAGAATGGCAGAAGCCAATATCAGACATTTTGAGCTCTAATAGGTATATAATTATACATTTTTTAACTCCATACTTTTTACCAGGTTTCATCACAGACAAAGCTCCTCTAGCAAGCAATTAGATGTCTCAACTCTAATAGGCATATAATCATCTTTCCTCGAGTTTGATTGTATATGAAGCTTCTCTTGTGGATGTTATCCATTCCCAGTTTCATACATCAGAGGAATCCTTATTCCATTGCTTATTGTGGCTATTTGGTTCGAGTAAATTGAATCTTAGAAACATACTTCTGCATAGTAAGTAGTTCCATGATCCCTGAATGCCTGAAAAACGAAATGGAGAATAGCATAAGTACTTACCTTAATAGGAAGTTCAGCAGCATAAACCTTGGACTTGGATTCCTCAACATCTAGAATAATTCCTCTTTCTTCAAGCTTTATAGAGTCATCTTCTTGACCCAGCTGCTCTTCTGCAGTTTCTTCTCTCTGCTCCATACTCGAGGTTCTGGTTCTCCATAAGCCTGTAATTGTCCTTATATGCACAACAAGGTGAATTAACTTTTATGATTATTCATGCTGGCTATGAAAGGGAGAGTTTTAACTATTTCATAACAGTATACCTGTAGGCTTCACTAAATGATACAAATGAGTGGAAGTGAAATCTAAACCTTCCTTCTTCATCTTGAGCTTTTGCACCATGCCTTGCATCAACTCCCCGACCTTCTCTTAGAATTATGACTAGGGAGGGGCTACCCATAGAAGACAGTGAGGGAGGAAGCACTTGTATGTCTTCTATATCCTCCCATAGAAAGAAAACTTTTGTTTTATGCCCAAAAAAATTGGCATAGAACCCCAGAATTCTTGCAGATAAAAATATTCTTCCCTGCATCAGAAGTAATCTCAATTGAGCGGTAAGTCTCTCAGAGGGAAGCAAGTATCTAAATGTTATAACTATTACAATCACTAAAAACACAAATACATATGAACCAGGAAATTCTTTTGTGTTGCTTACTTTCTGAACATTTGAATGTAGTCCCATATTAGACATCAATATCTGATACAATATTATGCAAGGTTAAGTTGTTTATATGATATAGTAGCATATCCATAATAACTTTAAAAAGGTCCAACGCTTACCTAATTTAGAGATTTCTGGAAAGGAAATACAGGTTTAGTCATAAAAGGTCAGTTTTAAGAGTTACTATACAAACATGGAAAGGACAAGTACCACCTGCAAAGGCATTTTTCTCTTCAGCTGGCATGTAAAATCACTGATAAGAAATTCTTCAGGTGGCAAACCAAACAGTTTCTGGAATGCAGAATTCCTGTGCGGTGACCGTATATTTAACTGTCAAATATGAAGCACAGAATAAGCTACTGATAAATCCAATTTTAAGGAAAGGAAAAGGAAAAAACCTGTCAGTTCAGATGAACAAAATAAGTGCACAAGGGTTCACAGGAATAACAAGATAAATTGTCAATCAAAATAAAAAGGGCTGGGTTGATAAGCAAGATTGCACAAATGATACCTCCAAACAAATATCAGGAGATAAATTTTTACCTTCTTCCCTATTTCTCTGCCCATCCTTGTTAAATATTCCTTAATCATTTCAACACCTTTCTTGTTGTCCAAAAAAATTCTCAAGTGCAGCTTTGATGCAAAAGACTGAGAGAGTCTTCCCTCAAGCGAGACCCACAAGTCTGCCAGTTCATCAGATTTATATTTCAAGAAGTTGATCTCAGCATGCCCAAGTGAGGCAGCCTGATCAAATGGACCATCAAAGTAAAAAACTTCCATGTTCAGCACTGATGGCAGTTCTTCCATAGAATCAAACTCCAATATTTCTGCATAACATCTTCAAAAATCTGTGAACAGCTATTATTGTGACAAAAAAATCCCAGGCAAATGAATGTCTCACCATTCCATTGAGGGTCTTGAGCCTGAAGCTTGACGGAGCTCGTTTTTGTCTTGCCATTGCAAGTGAAGACCACATATGGGTCTGAAAATCCTGTTGATTCCAGAGATGGTATATTTCTCCCTTCAATTAAAGCTACAGTGAGAACCCATCCAGCATCTTGAGCTTTGAGTCCATGATCACTTCCTGTTGAAATAGATGAACAGTATTATGTTAATCTTGGGGCAGAGAGAATTAAATACCACCAATTCTATAGGTGTTCTAAATGTGGATAACATTAATAATGTAATGCAAATTGTTTACCTCTTCGCAACCTAGCTTGTACAAAGTGTGAGATCATCCTATAAACATGCTCCAAATGAATGAATAGTATACTGCAAGTGAAAAGCTCCCCTAAACTGTCTGGCAAATCAAGTCCATAAAATTCCAAGCCATTAACTTTGCCCGGCTCACAAAACAAAATATGCACTAGGACATAGAAAACCATAAAAGCTGCAGAAACTACAGTAAAATTCCAAAAGTATTCAAGTGCCAAATCCCAATCTGACTGGTGTTCTGTCAGCAGGTTTGCCAAAACATGATCCTTGTCTCTTGAATCCTTGGAATCTAGAACCTTAAAATGCTTAGACAGCAAGTCAGAAAACTGGTCAAAGCTTTCCTTCAGCCCCTGCCTAACGCCTCCTTGAATCATACCTCTTATCATTGTGTTCTGGTGGAAACAAATACCCCATGACACAATGAGGTGAGATGATTCTTCCCCAGAAGATAGCTCTGGTCCAGGCATAATATTGTAAAGCAACTCAACCTTAAAGGTGTTTCCATATGGAACTTCAGGTGTACTTACACTGGCATATAAAGAAAACTGCTGCCCATCTGCTGTGATATATGTTTGCTGCTCAGTAGCTTTAACAGCCTTAACTAATTTTGTTGCAGATTTTTTGTAAGTAACAACTCGTGTCAAACAGGAGGTATCTCCTGATTTCCATTCCCAAGGCCCCTCTTGCACATCTGTTGTCCCTTGCAGTTGTTCCAGATCTTTCCTGAACTGTGAACCAGGAGCAAAAAGAAATCTATTAAGATCACGTGTGGAGACTACATATATCTGATCGAGGAGAATTCCCCCTTGAAGATTTTCTGGCATTCCTTGTTCATTGTCTCTTGAATATAATATTTCCATAGCTTCCTCAAAACTACAACTAGTGGAAAATTCATCTGCACAATCTTCATAATCAGATAGTATGCCCAATTCAGAAGGATCGATATTTCTTAAGGGTGCCTCATTCTTATGGAATAACCTCTCCAGACGATTTGCAACAGCCTTTATTATTTGCTTCCCTTCAGGTATCTTCCGCTGTGCAGTTTTCGAACAAACCATATCATCCGATGCACATGATGCTTCCAATTCTTCAGGACCCTCAATGTTAATGTTTGAATAATGGAGGTGGTTGTTCAGAGTGACATGTCCTTTTCCATGTAAAGATATACTAAGGAGAATTTTCCCTGCATGTGCAAAGGGAAGATTTATAACGTTTAAAGACCTCTTCAATCAAGTTAAAAACTTTTGTGTACTCGCTCCACCAAATCATACTATTTTAGCAACTTTCACCAACCAAGGTTAAGAATTCCAGACATGGTAAGCATCTGAACTCACAAATCTAGAAACTGTTTGGACATCTAAAATGTAATGAATCTTGGGCTGCTTTTAGTAGATGAAAACATTTAACAGTTTTCAACATTTAGGTGCATATATGTATTATACATGTGTATATATGTATGTATGAACACTGGCTCTTGCAACATAAATAGTTCTGTTTTCTAGTGAGAAGAAGAAACTGCTGTAACATTCTGTTTGCATGTTTTTTACTGGAAATGCTTTTGTTTACATTTAAGCCATATAAAAGCATATATAACTTACTGTCTATTTGATTTTATAAATATATAAGCATTCAGAAATCATTTAGTTCAAATAATAATAGTCCATCATATCCTTTGGATTTTCTAGATGCATGAATCAGCATATAAGTGCATTTAACATATTGAAAGGTCAAATATAATCATGGAAAGGTAACATACATGTACCATTTATTTTTTATACATGCATCATGGAAAGATTACATATATTTTATTATTGGTTATTTTGGCAGCAAATGATCACAAGTTCTGCAATCTCATCAAATCGCTTATGTTCTGAAGCAGGCACCAAAACAATGGCATTACAATTCAGAAATATCTTGCTAATTGATGGTAATGACGCGCATGGTGTTGATGCTTGTGTTTACAGTAAGTTTAAGGGAAATTTTGAAGTCATTATCTGTTTATATGTCATGATATATTATTGTTTGGGACTGATAAAGGACTATAAACAGTACTAAGAAACATTTTTCTGCAACTTCAATATGAAAGATTTAGGTGAAACACAATGTGAGGCTCTGATTATCTTCAAGAAGCAAAATCACGCCTCTTAGCCGGCTTTGATATTATTCTCATTCTGGTTTTCTAACAATTCGTGTATGTCTTTTATTGATATGCAAATATATATATAAGTAATCTAAGAATGTAGCTAATTGATGGTAAGAGGGGCATGTTGAAAATTCTCCTAGATTCTCTAATCCTGATGTATAAGCATACACATATTTATACATGCAAAATATGTATGCAAACATATCAGCACAGATGCAAAAATCACTTACATGCATATCTACAGATGTATTTTATATGCATATAACTTGACTTCCATTTGATACCAAATCATTCAAGACTCTCATTAAGTCATATCATCAAGCATGATGAAGACAATAACCAGGAACTAAATGCATAAATAGATAGACAGAGAGAAAAAGGCTGACCGCAGTCCTGCCCAAAACACTTCCCGTTCTTGGGCCGTCTTTCTATAGAGAACCATGTTGGTGGCAATATCTGATTATCTTCCGCAGCAACCGAGCAAACCGGAATCCGAACCCGACCCATTAACTCCCCCGATAGATTGAAGAACCCAGAATCATCCTCGTGGTGGAAAACAGACACAACAACCTCCTCATCAACATCATGGACCCGGAAAAGAAACTCTTGGTTCCAAACAGGGTTAGTAGTATTCTTTAAAATCTTAGTCTTGGATTTGAACATGCCAACTTGAAGCTTCACGTAGGAGTTCTTAAGAGGCAAGTCCTTAGCTTGGAACAGAAAAACGTACAGCCTCATGGAAAAGAAACTTAAATTCAGATAGTATTGCTATCTTGAACGAAAGGGAATAGAACCCGGGCTCAGATGCAAGTGGATTGGGAATGGGTTTTAGAGGCAAGGAACAGGAGGAATCATGACGAGAGGTGCTTGTTCGGGAAAAGAGAATAAATGAAGGAAAATCCATAAGAGAAACGTGGAGAGCAGAGGGAATAAGAAACTATGGAGGGAAGGGTAGGTCGTAAGGAAAACAAGGATGGTCACCGTCACCTTCTCTGGTAAAACTCATTTGCGTTAACTCAGCTTTTGTGTATTGGAACTTGGACACTTTTGGCTGTACTTTTGGCATTATTTCTTTTTGCTTGTCTTCTTCTGTGAAATTCCGAGGAGGACTTAAAAATTAAGAACATATTCTTTTACTTTATAATGAAATATGATCGATTTTAAGTACATAAAATGTGAACTCATTTTAAATTCATTTGTTTTTTATCCAATCAGATTTTAAGTAAAATCTAAATTAAACTCATACTTATATTATAAATACTAACCTAAAACCCCTATGTACATTAAATTATTATATATAGTCAAGCGGGATAGAACAAAATCTTCTTCTTCTTCTTCTAATCCAAACCCAACACCCATTTAATAAAAAAAATATATATATATATAGATATTTCATGGTGGATAATTTTGGGTGACGTGGAATTTAAATTTTATTCATTTTCTTTTTTCTTTTATATATTAACATTAATCACCCATTTTATTAATTTAAGCCAAACAGTTTCCCTTCTATCCTCTCCTCGCTAATCAGGTCTTGTCAATTCGCCCAAGACTGACATCAGCATCCCAACACAGTGCCGCAGTCGATTTGCGAGTACACTTCCGAGTTCCAGGCAGGTCTCTCTCCTCCACCACACAGAGAGAGGGTCGACCATGTTACAGTTTCCGGCTTCCATGACCCAATATCCATGGTCTACGACGATGATTCCGACGTCGTTTTTGCTCCCATCTCAGTGGCCCCAACCTCACAGCGAAGAGCTTCTCCTTGCCATGGAAGAGTCCGAGTTCGAAGAAAAGGTAGTTAACATCTGATCTCCATTTCCAGTCTTTACGTTTTACTATGTAAATTGATTCATTAAATCGTCGTTTATGCATAAACTACGAATCTATTTTTACACGATAGTCTCTTCTCTTCTCTTCTCTGGGTTTTTTTATCAAACGCTTAGAGGATGGAAAGTAGAAGTACCCAGCAACGCTTCAAGGAAATTCCTTAATCAGTTCAATTTGTGGCTTTATTATCTAAATCTTATTTAGACAAAAAATTGAGGGGACGATTTCCGTATCAAATTCCTCAAGAACCGAAATTTATTATTGCAAATCTTTTACGGGAAGCTCACCTGAAAACTATTATTTTGGCCACTGTAATACGACAATTCTTGTGAATAAAAACTTTTTATTATGAAGTCAGAGGGGTTGAGTTTCATTTAGAATACAATGCCTTTATATGTTGAACAGGCATAAATGTTAGAGATAACATTCCGGGTATCTTGGCTTCCTTAAGTTTGTAGGATAGAATTCCTTTTTTCCCATGAGTTTTGTTTGCTCTGTTGTGACTGTTATCTGGTATGGTAATTGTATTCATTTGGCCATTTGTGTTGATCACTTAATTGGGAAATTATAGATTCTTCAGTAAGTTATGTTGCATCAGTTTAGAAGACCCAATTTTTCATGGGATTTACTGTGTATTCAGAGGTTTAATGTATTTTATGCCCCCGTGAATTGTTTTCTGCTACGCTCAAGCATACATTAGGCAGTCATGATCTGTTAAACTACAGAATGTTCACTTTTGCAGCACGTTTTGCTCATAGGACTAAAAGATTTTTGCAAATGAAAAGTGAATGCATGCCTCAGACCTCTAAGGTGTGACAGAAAGAAGTTTCAAACAAAATAACACTACAAACCAAGGTAGTGGAAGACTAGAAAGAAACATATGGGCTGCTGTTTTAGACACAAGTAATAAGTAAATAGATCCACTCTTAGTAAAGTTACTTAAGTTCATCAAGTAAAAAAATATTATATACTGGTCCAAAAGAAATTTTCTACCCATGGCTACTTACGTAAAAGGTAATAATACTTCTAGTCAAACCTTTTAGATGAGACCAGCGCACAGTGAGGATACTTTATATATCTCTAATTTTCTGAAGCAGAATTTTCGATAACCTCCAAAATTTGATTCTTGTATATTTGATGCCGTTATTCATCAAGGACAACAAACTGCCTGTTAGGGACTCTATGCTAGTTAAGTTTTATTACGAGGAAGAGTCAAATTTGAGATAGCTACTAATCAGTTCTCTGAATGTGGGGATCCAGAGCTTATGACAATTGGTTGATGAAGAGAAGCTTATACTGGGTTTTAATGAAACTTGTTTAGGCTAAGCAAAACTAACCTCTTTGGTCTTTTTTTTTTCTTTTTCTTTTGTGGTTGTCAATTAAGTAACATGGTCTCCGAGAAGATTGATTCCATAACTTTCTATGCCTGCCACCTCATTCTATCAGTTGAGCTGTGCTATGCTTCTGTTCTGCCATTTATTTAAATTAATAGCTGCAGAAAATCGAATCATGGCTTCGAAGGTAGAGCTTTCTAACTATATCATATTGTCTCTATTATGTTGCCTTGAAAATACACTATATTACTTCTGCTGTGCTATTTATTTAAGTTACTTGCAGTAGATAATCAAATACAACTTTCTGAGCACATGATTTGAAATAAGTCATGCTGTAAAACAAGTTGGCAGAATGACACTGCTTCTCCTCTTGTGAGGGAGAATTTCAAGGCCCTCCCTCACTGTGGGAGTCAGTTAAGCTGGCTAGGACTCGGAGGCTGATTACATTATGTTGGTATTCTGGAAGAAAAGAACTAACAAAATGATAGCCATAATGTGGTTTTTTGCAGTGTAATGAAATAGGAAAGACCAATAGTAACCTGATTGTGATTGGGAAAACCTCTGCGTATAACGATAAAGAGGATTACGACGAAGAAGCAGATGATGAGGATGCTGACAATGCAGAGGAGTCGGATGGTGAAGAATTCGAGCAAGAAACAGGGTAAGGGTGCCATGTATTTAATAGATGTTAACTAT
>NW_019014533.1:437588-448715 GCF_000150535.2 Carica papaya
ATATGTGACGGGTATTTTAATTTCTGCATGAAAAATCTAAAAAATCTGAGAACCGTTAGGAGGCATAGTGAAAAGTACAGTGTTTCAAATACCAATCTAGGGTACAAATCCCTCATTCTTTTTCTTATTATGGTAGATTGAAACTCAATAATCAATAATGTTGTGTTTTGTAAAAATTACACTCACTAGTGGAGCCGAAATTGATAAGTACGAAATTGTTTACTTTATCTATACTGTTCATTAGTTGCTAGATTGTTATTGTTGCTTACCGCATATACTTTAATTCATAGATTTAGTTGCTTCTCTTTTATTGATTACCAAATCGTTATTTTCATTTGTTATCTATTTTGAAAAAAATACCCTAATTACGTTTCTTATTTGTTAAAGTATAATTTTTTATTGTCTGCTTAAATTATGTTCTATTGATTTACAATTATGAAATGAGATGTTGGTATGTAATTGGTGATTGGTTGATGATGCGAACCCAAGTATGAAAGGCTTACTGGGTACCTTAGGAAATGGTGAAGGGAACCGGTACATAGGGAGAACCCTACCGTGGACATTACCTCAGTCGAACGGGACTGAAAAGTCTCATATCGGAAAGGGTTAGGAGGTATAGCTCATCCTCTTACTGGACGGAGTATTGAGGCAGTAGTATGTTTTATGCCCATTATCGGATGGGTTATAGGGACAGCCAGTCAATTAACAAATTGGATATTGGGTTCACGCGTAAAGGGGGCATCCCTATGGACCCCCAAGGATATTGGTAGGCATGTAAGGAGGTAAGTTTACTATTTATTATTCATGTAAATGTGTAACATAAATGATATTCGAATTATTATCCTCATAGGTCAGTTTTAAAAACTCATAAGGGTAAGTATAAAGTAAGACTTTTATGTTAAATGAATTTATTTAAGAAAAAAAAATGGTTTCATTGGTTGTTTTATGAATTTTTTTTACCAACTTTTGGTTTTTCGTAATCGATAATAAGTGTGATATTCTTACTGGGTTAGTGTAGCTCATTCTCCTATTTAATAATTTAATATCAAGAAGATCCAGATCCATATCCTGAACAGTAGGAGGGTAAGTTACCCCCTAGACCTCATCAGAGTTGCCCAGCGGAGGTTAACCTATAGGATTTTTATTTCGTTTTGTTTGAACTATCTATCCCATCACTATGAACTGCTACTATAAAAGGACATTTCTGTATCCCTATTAGGCATCATGATTTACTGTGTAAGAAATAAAAATCATAAATTCTAAATTGTTGTCGCTTAAAATTGATATAATTCAATATTTTCATTACCTTAAGCTTTGGGCTTTTACAGTTGGTATCAGAGTTGCATTCCTTAAAAATATTCCTTACACAGATATTTAAAACACTAAAATACAACCCGACACTTAATCTTTTCTTGTGAAATGCAAGTACAAGGATATTAGGAGAGGAAGACCCCCACTAAACTTAGTAGCCCGCGATAGGTCGCCTCAAAGGGATGTCGATCGACTCTTTGAGGTGTTGGAGAGACTTATCTCCTCCCAACAGCCTAGGAAGAGATGAGGGAGCTGTCTGACCCTCCCCTACTGCCATTGTATGAGCCACCCCTGTAACAAGAAGATCCAGTGCCATCCCGATATAATCTTGCTCTTTCACCATATCATCCAGCACCGCTGCATTACAATCTGGTGCCCCCACCCTCATAACACAGTCCCTCTTCAACGGGACCCAATTCCACCCATGATGGACCTAGGTTACACTGAGAGGTATAAGAGATGAAACTCATCTACTTTTACAGTGACATCCTCCTTCAAAGAGGTCGAGTATTGGTTAGCTGAGACAGAGAAGACTTTCGTAACTCTTGGGGTGGTTCTTGAATAGAAGATTGCACTTGTCATCTACATGCTCGTGGGTGAGGCAGGCCGCTGGTGGCAACTGAAATAGACTACCTTGCCTATTCCAGTCACTTGGGAACAGTCCTTGATAGCTTTCAATGTAAAGTACCTACTAGAGCATTTTTGGAAATTAAAGGAAATAGAGTTTGAACACCTAGTCCAAGGTGAGATAATAGTGTCTAAGTATGTCCAGAAGTTCCTAGAGTTGTGTTGGTATTCTCCTTAGAGTATGATGGATGAAGGCAGAAAGAAAAAAAAGTTTGAGTGGGACCTTCATCCTAAGATCAGACAACAACTCTATGTATTCGAGCTCAGCACCTACTCAGCAGTTCTGGCCAAGGCATAGCTAATAGAGTGGAATCTTCGCATTTTTTCTCCAGCAGTTAAAAATTTCAGACCCCTAGTCCCACACCGTATAACAACACCTATTGTACCGACTCAGTAGAACAAGAGACCTAGGCTTGTGACTCAAGCTCCTACTCAGGCTCCAGCAACAAGACATGATAGGATTTGCCAGCACTGTGGCAAGGATCATGGAGACCGACCCTGCTACTACCTCAACAATATCTGCCGCATTTGTGGAAGTGTTAAGCACTATGCGAGAGAGTGCCCGTGAAATCAAAATCAAGGTAGACCTCTCATCTAGGCTAGAGCTTACACAATCATCTAATAATGCTGAAGCTAACTCGAACGTGATATAGGTTACGTACACTGTTTGTAATTACCTTGCACATGTTTTGACTAATACTAGTGCTTCACATTCTTTTGTCTCACATATTTTTGTAAATTATTTGAATGTGTTACCTGAAAATCTTGATTCTGTACTGTTTGTGTCTACTCTTAGGAATAGAACACTACTAGGGAAGATCATATACAAAGCTTGTATTGTAGAAATAGTATTTAGTAAATTGAGTGTAGACCTGATGGAAATAGACACGGGGGATTTTGATGTAATTATGGAGATGAATTGGTTAGTGGTATATCATGCCACTATAGATTGTTTTCATAAGAAGCTTGTTTTCAATCTTCTAATAAAGAGTCATTCACAAATTAATAAAAGTTTTAGATATTATTTTATCATGGCAATCGCATTGTTTATATGACACTTTAACTCGGTTGTTCTTTTCTACATCAGGCAAACATAAGAAAAAAATTTGTATTCAAGAGATCCCTGTGGTCCAAAAATTTTCGGATGTATTTTCTGACGAAATACCCAGACTGTCAGTAGATAAGGAAGTCGAATTTACCATAGATCTTCAGCCCGAAACCCAGCCTATCTCAGTTGTCCCTTACTGCATGAGTCGTGTAGAGATGGAAGAACTGAGGAGACAAATCAAAAAATTACAGGATAGTGGATTCATTCAGCACAGTGTATCTCTTTGAGGTGCTGAAGTCATGTTTGCAAGAAAATGAGATGGGTCCCTGAGGTTGTGTATTAACTATAGGGGGTTGAACAAATTCATAATAAAAAACAAGGGGGGCCCAAGGATCGATGATCTTTTCGATTAGTTACAAGGTGTTTAGGTTTTCTCCAAGATTGACTTGCATTCGAGGTATCATTAGGTAAAGATCAGGACATAGGACATTCCCAACACATCCTTCAGAACCAAGTACGGATACTATGAGTTCTTGGTTATGCCATTTGGACTAACCAATATGCCAGCTATTTTTATAAACTTGATAAACAGGGTTTTCAAGCAGTTCCCAGATCAGTTTGTCATAATATTTATTGATGATATCCTAGTCTATTCAAAAAATAGAGAGGAACACGCTCAATACCTAACTCAGGTTTTACAGGTTTTTAAGAAAAAGAAGTTATATTGAAAATTGAGCAAGTGTGGGTTCTGATTTGAGAAGACTACCTTCCTAGGGCACATAACATCAAAAATGGGGGTATCAATGAATCTCGAGAAGGTTGAAGTAGTACTAGGTTGAAAAAAATTGACTTCGCTTAAGGATATTTGTAACTTTTTGGGAATAACAGGTTATTACCGCAGGTTTATGGAAGAGTTTTCTAGCCTAGCTTCTCTCTTGACCCGGTTTACAAAGAAGAACGTTAAACTTGAGTGGAATGAGAATTATGAAAGGAGTTTTATAGAACTCAAGAAGTAGTTGACTACCGCACCAGTTTTGGGTCTACCGAGTGGGACATGTGGATACACAATGTATAGCGATGCTTCCTACCTAGGGTTGTGCTGTGTTCTAATGCAGCATGGAAAGGTCATAGCCTATGGGTTCAGGCAGTTGAAAAGTCATGAAAAAAATTATCCCACCTACTACTTAGAACTTGCTGCCATTATTCACGCCTTGAAGAACTTGTGCAACTACTTATATGAGAAGACTTTTGAGATTTATACAGATCACAAGAGCTTAAAGCATATATTCACTTAGAAGGATCTCAATATGCGTCAAAGGTATTGGATAGAACTTCTCAAGGACTATGATTGTAAGATTTTATATCACCTGAGTAAAGACAGTGTGGTAACTGACGCGCTCAACAAAAAAGGTGCAAATATATTGGCCGCTTAATGATTTCTGAATGCAAGGTAATAGGGGTTGTGCAACAAATATGGTTTCAGGACTTGAAAAAGATTATATATCTAGTCAATCTAACTATCCAACCTGAACTGATTCAGAGAATAAAGAAAACTCAATTGATTGATTACACCCTAGCATCTCTTAGGAATGATACAGAACAGAGGGTAAATCCAGAATTCTGAGTCTTTACCGATGGTTTACTAAGGTTGCAGGACAAGGTGTGTATCCCAGATGATAGTGAATTAAAAAGAGATATTATGATAGTGGCTCATAACTCAAAGTTCACCATACATCCCGAAAGTATTAAGATATATTAAAATATGCAACCCAGATTTTGGTGGAGCAAGATGAAAACAAAAATTTTCAATTTCCTCTCCAAGTGCCTCGTATGTCAACAGATTAAAGTAGAGCATCAACGCTCAAGTGAGCTACTTCAACCATTACCGATCCCATAGTGAAAATGAGAATATACCACCATGAATTTTGTAACAAAGTTGTCTAAGGCATGCTCGAAAAATGATGTCATCTGGGTAATTATTGACCGCTCACCAAGTCCTCTCATTTCTTGGCCATTAAAATGACAAACCCCTTAGACAAGCTAGCAAGAATTTATATCTGGGAGATAGTCATGTTACATGGAGTTCCAATGACAGTGATGTCCGACAGAGTTCCCAAGTTCAGCTCTCAATTTTGGTCTAGTTTTCAGCAAGCAATGAGGACCAAACTGTCCATCAGCATAACTTTCACCCTCAAATAGATGAACAATCAGAACGAATAATTTGTACACTGGAGGATATGCTCAGAGTTTGTGTTCTGGACTTTGGAGGACATTAGGATAATCACCTATCCTTAATAGAGTTTGTCTATAATAACTGTTACCAAATAATTATCAGCATAGTCCCCGTATAAAGCATTGTATGGCCGACCCTATAGATCGTCGATCCATTGGGAAGATGTGGGTGATAGAAAATTATTTGTCACAGATCTTGTAGATGAGACCACAGCTAAAATAGTTAAAATCAAGAAGAACATTCAAATAGCTAAAAGTAGACAAAAGAGTTATATAGATACCAGAAAAAGAGATTTAAAATTTGATAAGGTCGATTGGGTGTTTCTTAAGGTCACCCTCTTCAAGGGTATTAGCAGGTTTGGTAATAGGATAAAATTAAATCTTCAGTTCATTAGACCGTTTGAGATCTTGGACAGGATTGCGTCCACCTACAGACTAGCACTACCTTAAGAGCTATCCAGAGTCTATAAGGTGTTTCGTGTATCTATGTTATGTAAGTATAACCCAGACTTCGCACATATCCTATCTCACGAGCCACTTTCATTCCAGGAGGATCTATCCTAAGAGAAGGTACCGGCAGATATTTTGGACCGGAAGAGTAGAGTATTTCGCAGCAGAGAAATTTTCTTGGCCAAGGTCTTATGGTAGAATCACGGAAAGGTCAAGGCCACTTAAGAGCTAGAATCGAATTTCAAAGCCCAGTACACACAATTGTTTGACTAGTGAGAGAGCGGCAAATTTGAGGGACCAAATTTCTTCTAAAGAGGATGAGAGTTGTAACACCCGGGCCCGAAAATTTGGCCAGGGATAATTTTACAATAATAAAATAATTAATTTTTATTCTATTTAATTTGTAAAAGTTTTTAGAAAAATGAATTTATGGATGAAATTGAAAATAATTTTAGAAAAAAAAGGAGAAATTGTGAATGGGGTGCTTTTGAAAGAAAAATTCAAAATAAGGGGTAAAATCGTAAAAATAAAAAATCTGACCATGTGGGACGACCACGACAGCAGCAACAAGGAGTCAGAACGCATCGTATGGCAGACACGCTGACATTGTTTCCACGCAGGAGGCCACGTGGGCAATCTGCGTCCCTGGGCTATCCAACGGTCCGGTTTGCATGCCCCCCGCACGAACGGTCCCAATTTATTTCCTCTTCAAACGTAATCAAACGAATAGGATTGATCATGATGGATGACCCTGATTCGCACATGTGATTAGCCTAAACAGGTAATGATCTAACGGTTCTCTTCTCTCCATGTCGACTCGAATGGATGGCCTGGATCAAATGAAGAGGAGTATTTAAACTCCTCTTCGTAGGGAACCAAACCCTAGCTGACAGAGGGGTGACTGGAGAAGAAGAAGAAGGGTGGCCGGGAAGTGAACCAGACGCCGGAGAAGGAGACCAGCCACCGTTGTTGCCGCACCGGAGCTACCATTGATGCCGAAAAGGTAAGATTTTTCTCTCCTCCACTCGAAATTTAATCTCAAATCTCCCTATACCAGCATCAGGGTGGAAAGGCCGATGGGTGAGCCGAAAAACACGAGCGAAGCTCGGCTAAGCCATCACGGCTGAAATTCAAAATCCCTTCCGATGAGCCCCTTCCTAATTTTCGTTTTCCATAATTTTTGACCGTTGTGTTTCTCGTTTAGTTCTGATACAGGTTAGCCGAAGAAACACCCCAACCGCAAAGGAGGAACGGCGGAGCTGTCGTACCAGGAGACCCTTATGCTGGTAGGGTTTCGATTTTTGCCTTTTCCGGCAAACAGAGGCCCCCTAACTTGGTTTTTCATAGGTTTCCACGCAAAACCAACCAAAATTAGCCTAAACCAGCCAAAAATAGCCAGGTCGAGAGGAACCGCCACCGCAGGCGGTGGAACTGGCGCCGAAGCATCGCGACACCACATGTCAGAACCCTAAATTGGTCATAAAACTTTAAAATGTCTATTTTGACTTTTTGAGATATTTTTAGATACATGACGAGTATTTTAATTTCTGCATGAAAAATTTTAAAAATTCAGAGACCGCCATGAAGCGCAGTGAAAAGTACAATATTTCGAACACCGATTCACGGTAAGAATCTCTCACTCTTTCCTCCGTTATAGTAGAGTGAAGCTTAATAATCAATAATATTGTATTTTGAGAAATGTAGAAAAATTCTAAAATTACAAGTCATTAGCGGAGCCAGAATTGATCAGTACAAAATTACTTACATTATCTATATTGTTCATTGGTTGCTAGACTGTTATTGTTGCTTAACGCATATACTTTAATTCATAAGTTTAATTGCTTTTCATTTGTTGATCGCCCAACCGTTATTTTCATATGTTAATTATTTTAAAATAAATGTCCTAATTATATTTTTTATTTGTTAAAGTATAAATTTTTACTATCTGATTAAATGTTATTCTATTGATTTGTAATTATGAAATGAGATGTTGGTATGTAATTGGTGATTGATTGATGATGCGAACTCATATACGAAAAGCTTACTGGGTACCCTGGAAAATAATGGACGGACCCGGTACATAGGGAGAACCCTACCGTAAATATTACCTCAGTCGAACAGGACTAAGAAGTCTCATTCTGGAAAGAGTTGGGAAGTATAGCTCACCCTTATACTGAACGAAGTATCGAGGCGGTAGTATATTTAGTGTTCATTACCGGACGGGGAAAAAAATTTTAGGGATTTAATTGAAAATAATTTAAAAAAAAAGGGTGAAAATTTGGGTTCTGGGAGTATTTTTAGAAGAAAATTTGAAAACCGAGGGTCAAAATACAATTTAAAAAAATTGCACCACGTCAGCTTCCCGGTCAACAGCCTCGGCCAACCAGAACGCGCCGCGTTGCAGAGACGCTGACGCGGGAGGTCACACGGAAGGGAGCCACGTGGTGATCCGCGTGCGCGCAATCGAACGGCTGAGATCCGTTCCCGCGCGCACAGGCGGCCCAAATAAAAAATGCGCATGGACGGTCCAGATTGCACGCGCACAGACGGCTCAGATTGCATTGCGATGAACGGCCCAGATTCATTTCTGTTTGAGTCGCGATCGGATGGTCCAGATTAAATCGTGATAGACGGCTCAGATTAAAAGCAGAAGGTTATAAATAATCTCATCCACATCCAAACCTTAACTCTAGCTGCCAGAGCTCTCGCCGGAGTAGACAGCCCAGCCGCCGGGGAGCCGACCGTCGCCACCCACCGTCGCACCGAAGCACTTTTCGGCCGGTAATCGAGGTAAAAATTCTTCCCTTGGCTCAGAATTCGATTCTAAATCCACCTGTGGCCAAATCAGAGCCAAAACACTGGCCAATTGACCGAAAAATGCCACCGAAGTCTAGTGACGTCGCCACGGGTTGTCTCAATTTTTGCTTCCGATGAGGCCCTTTCCGATTTTTGTTCGATGTAATTTTTTCACCATTGTGACCACCGTTCCCTCCTCAACAGGTTGACCGAAACAAAATACCAAATCGTGACTCTAGCCAAAGGAGCTGCCGCACCGGAGAGCCCCGCTGCCGGTAAGTTTCAATTTTTGATATTTTTTCGGCCCACCGAGGGCCCTAGGGGTGTTTTCTCACAAGAACCAATGCAAGTTTGGCTGAATACGGCCGAAAACAGCTAACCTAAGGCGGATCGCCGCCGCACCGTCGCCGGAGCACGACGGAGCCGCTGTGCCAGAATTCTGAAATTGGCCGAATAGGCCTTAGGTATGATTTTTGAGTTATTTGGGACATGTGTAGGTACCGTAAGTGCGTTTCAATTCCCGAAAAAAAATTTAGAGAATCCAGGGATTGCTCGTAGGCGCAGTGAAAATTCGATTTTCAACGTTGAATTAAGTAAGGACTGCTCACCCTATTTCCTATCACGGGATTAAAGTTTAATAAGTGATAAAACTGTATTTGTATAAATTAAATGCATATGCATAATTTATTACGATTGCTAATGGAGTCCGAACCGGACATATTTCTATGTCAATTCCTGTTTGATTTATTTTAAAGTCTAAATGCAGTATGATATTCTGATTTAATTATTATATAATTTTTTAAATGCATGAATCATTGCTTACTTCATTCCAGCCTGACTTTGTGAATCTAATGATATGCTTGCCTTATTGGATGCTCGTTGATTGCTTTAGTATTCATGTTTATGTGAGAAACAGGAAACTAAGAAAAAAATAGGAAAGATGTGTGAATTGATGAATGGATAAGTTGATAGCCTCACTAGATATCCTGGGAGATGGTGGACGGACTGGGTCCATAGGGAACCCTATCAGGAATGTTGGCTCATACCGGACGGGGTATAGAGACTTTAAATGTTTTGGCGCTCATACCGGACGGGGTATGAGGACGGCCCTAGAAATTAAGTTTGTTAAGGGAAGGGTTCACGTGTAGCGAGGACCCCAATGGATCCCCATGGATACTAGTAGGCTGATGAAAATGGAGCAACTGTTGTTTGATGATTAAAATATAAAAGTATGACATGTGCTATGTTACAGATTATGTATAAATTCATGAAATCTATGATGTTATTGTTTCCATAGGCTGTTTTTATAAATCCCACTGAGGTTAGTGGACGGTACATGGTTTGATTATTGATAAATGAATCCATTCAAAATTTGTGCTCCATTGGTTGTTTTTTATTTTCTACCAGTCTTTACTTCTGTGACAGTGATATAGTGTGATGTCTTTACTGGGTTAGTGTATCTCATTCTTTACTTAACCATTTCAGATCAGGAGGACTTGGTTCCCGAGCCCGATCCACAAGAAGACGGCGAGTAGATGCCTAGATGTTTATTAGTTTCCTTATAGTCTTTCATTTCTAGTATTTTCTTTAGATGACTTATTTTTTGATATTATTAGTACGTTTAAGTTATTGTGTAAAGGATATTAATTCGAACATTTTATTTCGCTTCCGCACTCATATTCTTTATATACATTTTCTTTTAAATTTATGGAGTCGTTACATAGAGGGCGTCGGGCTTTGCCCGCGATTTTCGGCTCATCCACTATTTTTTTTGCTCCGATTTGGCCATGGGGATGTTCAAAATCAAATTCCGAATGGATATGAGAACTTTAAAATTTTAATGAAAGAGGTATTTTTAATAATGGTATTTTGTAAGAATATTATAATTCTATTACTTTAATTGTTATAACTTTAAATAAATTAAAAAATATAATAATAATAATAACAATAAAATAAAATATATATTATATATAAACTGAACTAAACGTTTATATATAGATGTGTGTATTATAATTCTTTTCCTTATTTTTCTTTTGCTACTTCTTCTTTTTCTTCTTCTTCTTTTTCTTCTTCCTCTACTTCTTCTTCTTGTTCTTGTTCTTCTTCTTATTCTTCTTCTTCTTCTTCATTTTTTCTTCTTCTGCTTCTTTTTCTTTTTCTTCTTTTTCTTTTTCTTTTTCTTCTTCTTCTTCTTATTCTTCTTCTCCCTTTGCATGCGCATGGATCTCGGTCACCCA
This sequence comes from Carica papaya, assembly GCF_000150535.2. The sequence continues at coordinate 448,290 of NW_019014533.1, forward strand.
CGACACTTCCTAATAACACCACTCCTTTTGGCTTGCACCTCATCATCTTCATCTTTTTCCGCATAGCCTTTTCCTTCTCTCTCCTTTTTCCCTTCGCATGTCCACACCATTTAGTCCCTCTTTTATCTCTTTCTTCTCTTTCCCTTTTTTATCCTTCTACTACCATCTCCTTTTTCCCCCAATCAGCAATAACTCTTCTCCTTTTTTCCCAATTGACAACCTCCCTTTCTCTCTCTCTTCCAAGCAACAACTCAGTTCCCTCTCTCTCTCCTTTGTTCGAACATCTCTACCTATAATCCCAACCGTCTGATCTTCTTCAAAAGATTAGGACTGTTTCTAGTACCCTTTCATCTGAGTCATCCATTCCATGTAATCTAGGTCATTCATCTGTATGCCCAAGTAGGCAATCCGCATGGCTGGAATGGG
>NW_019014533.1:457172-473227 GCF_000150535.2 Carica papaya
CACCTTCTTCTTTATTTTTTTCAATATATGATAGTATTTCGAAACAAGTAAGTTTTGGCTCTCAATTTTCGTATGAAACATGTTGTAGAGAGAGAGAGAGAGAAAAAAATATATATCTCGAGATGAATCCAGTAGTAAATGGTCATATAAATTGAGGAAGGTGACTTGGATGGATTTGTCATTTTTTCTTTACTTTTTGTCTTAACCTAAAACATGTATTTGATATTTTGAATCTAATTTAAGAATATTTTGAATGAATATGAAAATTTTATAAAATTATGAGTTTTTAGTTAAATTTTTAATTTTATATTTATAGTTAATTTTAATTCTTAAGTAATACATTTATAATTTAATTAATGATACATGTACAATATTTAAATTTTTTAAATCACAAGATATAAAGAGAAAGTTTATACTAATAAAGAAAAATATCTTACCTATTTTATCAATGGATATTTTCTGGTCATATTCAAAATTTATATATTTTTCTTCTAGTGAAAACAAAATACTTTTTGATTGTTCAACTGTAATATTGTAGGTAAAATGTATCTATTGAATTGAATGCTATGGATTTTGCAATCCATCATGTCCAAAACTAGACACTAAAATGCATGTACCTTATTACCTATAATTAATTATCCTTTTATGTTTTTATGGAATTAAAATAACTTCCTAATATTAATTTCTTTCATGTATCTTCATTTTATAACGTATATTATATATATAACTAATTAATTTCTTTTTACTTTTCCTTTTCAAGAGTGTAAATGTAGGATGAATTTGTTTTATATGGTATGTACATTTGGATATATTTTTATATATAACTAATATCAGAATTATAGAAATTATAATAAGTTTTATTTTTAGTTAATAAAATGTATATATATTTTAGTAAAAGATATTTGATGTTTTAAATTACATAATTCCTTTAGATTTTAGTAAAAAAAATGTATTTGATATTTTAAATTTAATTTAGAAATATTGTGAATGAATATGAAAACTTCATAAAATTTGTATATTTAGTTAAATTTATAATTTTATGTAATAGCCAACTGTGTGTTACAGTAAACCCATATCTAAGGAGGTATTTTAACTATGTGATTTATTTACTAACTTAAAGTAAATATATTTTCTATTTTAAATAAAATAATTTTAAAAAGGATTAACAATTTAAGTACAATTATACAGAAGTGTAAAAAAATGAACTTTTAAAATTTTCAATAATGATATTTTTTAAGAATATTATAATTCTATTTCTTTAATTTTTATTACTTTAAATGAATTAATAATAATAATAATAATAATAATAACAATACTAATAATAAAATAAAAAATATATATTATATATGAATTTGACTAAACTTTTATATATAGATGTGTGTATGTATAAGTAAACATATGCCTAAATACATAAATGAAAGAGTAAATGTATATATATAAATATATAAGTAAATATATAAGTATAAATATATACAGATGTGTGTATGTATATATATGTAAATATATATGTATAAATATAAACCCAACAAAAAAAATACCATTAATGTAGCCTTAAAATGGTCTTTTTATTTATTATGTGTATTAGATTAAAATTAAAACTTTGCATATAGGTGTATATATATATTTACATATAAACCAAAGGTGGGGGAAACAAGGCAAATCCGTAAGTGGCCGCTCTGGCCTTGTATGATGTAACACCTCTACACCAAATGGTGTTAGTGCCTCAACCAGCTGGCTGGGACAAGCTTCTGGTAGGCCATATGTCGTAACTCCAGCTCCACTCTACAGCAAGCTGTCGGCCATGTGCTTACATCTACGGTTAGGAGCGGCTGCATGCGAATGGAAGGCTTGGATCAGTTCGACTTTTCCCTTGAGTCTTCTCCTACAGCACTTCTTCTTCCTCATTTCTTCTACCAACAAACAAACCCAAAAAAAAAATGGTGAGTTAAGAGAAATTAGAAGCTTCGGTGGTGAAGACATTTGGGAAAACATAATATGTGAGTGTACGAGTGAGATTGGGAGTTCAAAACTCAGTTTAAAGTAAGATTTTTTTCTCCTTGAATTGTAATCTTCCACTCTTCCTTCACACTTAAACACGTTTCTTAATAACCTTAGGACTCCAGATTGTGCAGAAGGCTTCAACCGAAGCCATTTTTCTGCAATATTTCTAGAAGTTACAGACCGAGCAGGTATGCTACTGTCCCTCTTTTTTCTCTTCCATTTAGTTAATTTAGTGAGCCTTATGTAACCTAAAATCATAATAGGATATTAGGGATTTGTTAGAAATTAATTAGAAAAAGCTAAACACTTCAGAAAACTAGAAATTAATATTACTTTCTGCAACAGTTGTGCGTATTGAGGAGTTGTCCTTTAAACTTTCAATCCAACTTTTCTTGTGATTCTTTGGCTTTATTTTGCTACTTCTATGAGGTAAGATGGGTAGTAGTTTTGTTCATAGAAAGATGGCATTTCTAGATTGCATTTCATGGGATGTGTTCTTTAAAATTGCATAAAAGAAGTGGATTTTTATATGGAAAAGGGTGAGTGTGTTCATCTTGTGCTTGATAATTATGTAATCTATTCTAATTGTATTTAATAAGTTTTTGTTATGTTTGAATATGATTGATGATGATGGACGTCTTAAAACCATAATAGAGAAGAAGAGGGATGGAAAACAGAGGCCATTAGCCGCTGTTAAGTGTTCGGGCATCAAAATGGCCCTAAAATCGTGCTTCATAGTTTCTTCTGTGTTGACACGTGAAAAAGAGGGATTGTTGGTACAAATGAATAACCTAGAACCGCCTTTAGAAGTTTGCCAACGTGCAAATGCAGAACAAAAAATAGTTGAGAGTATTTGTGCACCTAATGTAACACCCTGCTCACCGCTGTGCTTAATTTGTATATGGAATACTCTAATTATTAGGGCTTTAAGGCCACACTGAACTTATTTATTGTATTCTGTTATTAACGTAATTTGTAAATTATGTCGATTTAATTTAATTTAATTTTAATTTAATTATTTAATCATCATTTTTTTTAAATAAATGAATTTCAGAAAAAATAGAAAATAGGGGGAAAGATCTTGCGAGAAAAATCTCATGGGAATGGGCTACTTGAGTGACAGGTGCAGGATGCGCGCATAGTGTGCATGTCCCATTGCGCGTGGAAAGGAGGACAAATATGCACACGTGTCTTGTCACGTGCAGACAGAACCCATTTGCCGTTCACGTGTGTCACATCACGCGTAGACAGGCAGGTGCCGTAAATTGTGCACGTGCTGTCTATGCAGCAGGCCTGCACAGATAAGCCTATGCGCAGTAGGCCTGCACGCGGTGCCGCGACGCGCGACGCCCTGACATGCAGCAGGGTAGCTTGGCGCCTGCAGCGCGTGCGCTGGGCAGGTGAGGCCACTGTTGTCTCGAGCAATGTGTCGCCGCCCACCTCAAGTGGTGTGCTATCACTTGTGTTGTTACTGCCCGTGGAGGATTTTTTCTCATCATTTTTCATGCCAAACATCTTTTTAATCTCTCTATTCACTGGATTTCGCTACTTGGCGCGAATCCAATGGTTCCCATTCTCTATAAATAGGGGGCCCTTCCTCCCATTTTCTCCACACTTCTATTCTTCTACCTTTCAAGAGTTAGAAAGAGAGAAAGTGATCTAGAGAGAGAATGAGAGGAGAAAAGAAGAGCGGGTAGAAAAAATTATCAAAGTTTCGGTAAGAAATTTAGTGTTTCAGTAAGAAATTTAGTATTTTTTTAAATGCCTTAAAGGGTATTTTTAGAGAAAAAAAAAGATTAAATTGATAATTCTGTGATTTTTCATGTTTTGTATGCTTTGTGTTTTGTAGGCTTAATAAGTTAAATTGTTCTTGATTTCAAGCATGTAATTATAATAATATGATACTCGTGAGGTTATCTAAAAAATAAAAAGAACAAAAAAAAAAGAAAAGAAAAGTGGAATGAAACATGAATGATCCAAAGTATGTACCTGTATTGACATGCATAACGCATCAAGAATCTCATTAGACTTTTTATCTATAAGGGGTATCTATTCTTGTATCCTCATCCGGGGTATCTGTTTTCCTCCTTCCCCATCTGGTTTGAATAGTCGTAAGAACATCGCTCCTTATTGATGACGGTGTAACCTGTGACGAGAGTGGTGATGCGAATATCTATTAGGGGTCACATTTGGCTATGTACTATCATGACAATAGAATATCTGATAGGATCACTATGGTTGGTACGGCCGTGGTCATAGATCGTGCCATGGTTTGGCAAACTGGAAATGTGTCTAAGCAAATTGTCATTATCTGTATCTGATCTGGTCATTCCACATGAGTAGTCAGAAATGAAAGTTATAACGACTTCGCAAAGTATGACATGAAAATCTGAGCATTTCATGATTTATTAGATTTTTTCTATTGTTTGGTATGCTGTGTGTTTATTTTGATTATTGGCTATAACGTGATATTTTTCTTCAATAAATAAATTATTTTCATAAGGCAAGATAGGTCTATGGTGTAACCAAATGGTAAGTGTTTATGTTTAAATAATTCACCTTTTAAAACCTTACAATATTATCTAAATACTATTTTCCTTACTGAGCATACAGAACTCACTATTTCAATGCCCTCCAGATGAGGAAGATAATGAGGAACCGCCAACTGACCTACCCATTGAAATTTATGAGGATCCCATGGATTCGCAAAACTTGAATGCATGATCGTCATCACATTCTGATGAGTCCAATAGTATAATGAAAGAGGTGGTCTATTTTGTATTTTACAGCCATTTTTGGCCTCAGTTATAGATGTAATTGGAACTCATATATTTGTAAGGGATGTGTATTAATTAGTTTTGCTGCATATAATTTTTATCATGCACTCGTAATTCTGTTTCTGTATCTGACACTCACATGCCTTAATTAGCATATGGGATATCACAGATGGTAACAGAGCAGATTATGCGGACCAAATCCCTTACAACTGAGGTCGTAGGTAGAAAGACCCTTAAAATACCTAAGAAGAATAAGTCCTGTTTTCCAAATTAGACCACTAACTCAAGTCTTTCTTTCTTTTGTAGGAATGACGCGAGGAAGACCATTTATAGAGTGTATCGAGAGATCAGGAGACTAGGATCCTCCAACCAAGGCTGAATTTGCCGAACTCTTCCAAGCCATCCAAGGATTGATTACAGTTGTAGGATAGAATCAAGCCAACTCTTGTCGAATTCTTGCCCCAGAATACCGAACAGCTAAAATGTCCATTTCTTATAACATAGTAGAGTTTAGGAAGCTTAACTCGCCAAATTTTGAAGGTGGCCCAGACCCCTTAGTAGTTGAAGCTTGGATCCTACAGATAGAGAAGCTTTTCTTAATCCTGGACCTGACTGAGGAACAAAAAGTTCTCCTAGCAACCTTTATGTTAAACGGTGAAGTATAACATTGGTGGCAACTTAAGAAGGAAGTCCTACCTACCCCTACCACATGGGAAGTTTTTATAGATGCATTACTTGATAACTTTTTCCTCACTTGACGGTTGTCCAGTATGCAGCCCGTTTTATCCAATTGTCTAGGTTCGCCCCTCTATTAGTCACTATTGAAAGTCGCAAAGTTAGAAAGTTTCTAAAAGGCTTGCGTGCCGACATCTATGATTAGGTTGCGATGCTGAGACCCAGCTCGTATCTGGAGGTGCTAGAACATACCTAGTTGGCCAAAGACCTCATTTAGGTTAGGCACCAATGTATTGTCCGAGTCTATGCCCAACAACAACAACCCCAACAGCCTAGAAGAAGATTGCCTAGCCCGGTAAGTAGCCACCCTGATAAGCAAACCAGAGTTTCCCTTCCCCATGCCTTGCCTCCACCAACTAGACAGCCTGGCCGACCTTCCTAGTCCTGTCAGCATTTTTGTCGCTGGCATGGTGACTTACCCTATCGGTATATCAATCATGTTTGCTATACGTGCGGAAGAACCCAACATCTTATAAAGAATTGCCCCCAGTGGCCGAAGAATGTGGCTAGGCCTGTAACACAGGGTCGTGTGTACCACCTAGATGAACTCGATGCTCTCCCCACTCCTGATTTTATTCAGGATATGCTTTCTATTCATGATACTTTTGTCAATGCTTTGATCGATACAGGTGCTACTCACTCTTTTATTTTATGTGCATTTATTTGTAAACTTGATATTATACCAGAATCTTTAGCAAAAATATTAATGGTAGAGACTCCCTCTAGGAGATTATTAGAAGCTCATTGTATACATAAGGGTTGCAAAATAAAGGCTTTAAGGATAAAAGTATTTCTGAGCTTGATACTATTAAATTTCTCAAGATTTGATGTGTATTAACATTGGACTGGTTAGAAAAATATAGAGTAATAATTGATTATGAAAGTAAAGTTATAAGTTTACGATCCCTAAAAAAGAAATAAAATTGATTGTTATTATTTTTTCTTACGATTGAATAAATAGGAATATGGGTGTTGATCCTGCTATGTGTTCCATATTGATTGTTTGCAACTTTCTAAAAGTCTTTTCCATCGAACTTCTTGGTCTTGCTTCCTGTGATAGGTGAAAATTTTAATTGAACTGCTACCTGGAACCCAGCCGATTTTGAAGCCTCCCTATCGTATGAGTCGTGCTGAGCTAGTAGAGTTAGAAAATTATCTTTTCTGAACTAATTCTTTAGAAGTTTATCTGCCTTAGTCATTTTCCTTGGGGCGTTCCAGTATTGTTCGTGACAAAGAAGGATGGTTCCCTCAGACTCTACGTGGACTATTGGAAACTCAACCTAATAACAGTTAAAAACAAGTACCCTTACCTCGAATCGACGACCTCTTTGACTAATTTCAAGTAGCCACAGTCTTCTCTAATATCAATCTCAGAACGAGATATCACCAGCTGAGAGTCAAAGATGAAGATATTCTGAAGACCACTTTTTGGTATATATACGGTTTGCACAAGTTCAGAGTAATGTCGTTCGGGTTAACTAATGCCCTTACAGCCTTCATGGACCTCATGAACAGAGTTTTTTAGAACCTAATAGATTAGTATGTCATCATATTTACTGATGACATCTTAGTGTTCTCCAAAAGCTTAGAGGAACATGTAGTACACTTGTCTGAAGTTTTGGAGACCCTTCACTGGAACCAACTATAATGTAAACTTAGCAAATGCTCTTTCTGGTTGGATCGAGTTTCCTTCCTCGGTCATGTAATTTTAGGTAAAGGAGTTTTTATGGATCTATCTAAGGTTGAAACAGTAATCAATTGGAATCTGCCCACCAATGAGGCTGAGGTACGTAGTTTCGTTGGCTTGGTAGGTTACTATCGGTGGTTCATCGACGAATTTTCTAAGATTGTTACTCCATTGGCCCTACTCATCCAAAAGGGTGTGCCATTTATCTAGAATTATGAATGTGGTGAAAGCTTTATGGAATCAAAGTGTCGTCTTATCTCTGTTTCAGTATTGATCCTCCCTGACAACACTAGAAGGTTTCAGGTTTACCACGATGCATCTTATATTGGTTTGGGGTGCATTTTGATGCAGCATGGTAGAGTGGTTACTTATGGATCCTGACAGTTGAAATCGTATGAGCAAAACTACCCTACTCATGACCTGGAATTGACAGCCATTATCTTTGCCTTAAAAATATGGTGTTATTTCCTGTTTGGTCAAACATTTGAGATTTACACTGACCACAAGAGTTTGAAGTACATCTTCTCACAGAGAGAGTTAAATATAAGACAGAGATGCTGGATGGATCTCCTAAAGGACTATGACTGCAAGATCATCTATCACCCTAGTAGAAAAAATGTAGTTGCTGATGCACTAAGTAGAAAGAGGTCTGCAGTGTTGGCCCAAATCATGGCCTACAGTTGGAAGTTATTTGATGCTATACAGTCACTCTGTCTCAGCTACTATGGTAAACGTACCTATCTCGCTCAGATCCGAGCTCTATTAGATCTCTTCATGAAGATTTGGGAAGCTTAGCCCACAAATTAAGAACTCACCAATAATCTAGATAAGTTCTCTTCGGACAAATTTCCTGATTTCAGGATTTCATATGATGGACTATTTAGATTTCAGAACCAACAAGAGTTCCCATCGCTGTAAGGGCAAATTTTCTCAAAATCGCTCATGCCTCCAAGCTATCTATCCATCTCGATAGTACTAAGATGTACTTAGACTTAAAGCATTAATACTAGTGGTCAAGAATAAAGGACATAATTGACTATGTCTCTTGACGCCTTACTTGCTAGAGGATTAAGGTAGAACATTAGAGACCTAATGATTTGTCATAAGGCCTTTCGATTTCAAAAAGGAAGTGGGAGCATGTAACCATGAATTTTATCACCGGACTGCCCAGGACCTATTCTGGTCAAAATACTATTTAGGTAATTGTTAATAGACTAACCAAGACCACCCATTTCTTTCCCATCAAAATTATTGACTCCACCAGCAAATTGGCCCGTCTTTATGTTGATGAGATCGTTCGCCTTCATGGCATTCCCTCATCTATCATGTTTGATTGAGATCCTCAGTTTACCTCCCATTTTTTGGATAACTTTCAGGAAGCTCTGGGGTCTGGATTATACTTCAGCACTGCTTATCATCCCCAAATAGATGGTTAATCAGAACATACAATTCAAACATTGGAAGATATGTTGCGTGCTTGCGTCCTTAACTTTGGCGATAACTGGAATGAGTATCTTCTCCTATGTGAATTTGCTTATAATAACAGTTATCATTCCAACATTGGCATAACTCTGTATGAAGTCTTGTATGGTAGGGCCCTGCCGCTCTCCCACTTGTTGGAGCAAAATAAAAAACCAGCATCATTTAGGACAAAACTTCATCCAAGAGACTATTGAGAAGGTTGCGATTATTCGTGAGAACTTGGCTACTACTCAGAGCCATTAGAAGAGTTATGCCGATAATCGTAGATGACCTCTGGAATTCACCATTGGAGACCAGGTCTTGCATAAGATTTTACCCTACAAGGGAAAAATGTAGTTCAAGAAACGAGAAAAGTAAGCCCTCGGTATGTTGGACATTTTTGGATCATTGAATGTATTACACCTATGGCGTACTACCTTACTCTACCTCAAGAGTTTATGGGTTTACATGACATTGTCCACGTCTCGATGCTCAAAAGGTACCACTCTGACCATTCTCATATCATTCTTCAAGATGAGATGCAGGTACAAGTTGATATGACTTATGAGGAATTTTTTGTGGATATTCTTGGATGGACCGACAAGGTCTGGCGCAATAAGATGATTCCTATGGTGAAGGTACAACATCACATACCAAAAAAGGCGACATGGGAGTTGGAAAGTGAGACGAGGGAAAAGTTTTTGGACCTATTCGAGACAAATTTGGGGACTAAAATTTTTTAAGGTGGGGGGGGGATGTAACAGCCCACTCACTACTGTGATTAATTTATATTTGAAAAATTTTAATTATTCGGGCCTTAAGGTCACACTAAAGTCATTTATTTATTATGCAGCTTATAATTGTAATTCGTAAATTATGTAAATTTTTATTTATTTAATTTTATTTGATTTTATTTTAATTTAATTATTTAAGAAATTTCAGGAAAAACAAAAAACAGGGGGAAAAATTCGATGAGAAAAATCCTGTGGGAATAGGCTGCCCGCGCAGGCGCCCATAAGCGTGTGTGCATGCAGTGCGTGCACGATAGGCATAGGATGTGCGCAAAGTGTGCATGTCCCATCGCGCACGATGCAAAGAACAAGCTTGCGTGCTCGTCCTGTCGTGCGCAGGAAAGACTTATCTGATGCTCACGGACAGGCAGGCGCCACACACTGTGCGTGCGTCGTTTGTGCAATAGGCCTATGTGGATAGGCCTACGTGCATGGGGCCTGCACGCAGTAGGCCTACATACGGCACCCCAGCGTGCTTAAGCCCTGTGCATCTGCAGGCTAGCTTGTGCGCGTGGCATGGTAGCCTAGCGCCTACAGGCTAAGCCTGCAGTGCGTGCGCTGGGCGAGTGAGGCCATTATCACCTTAGGCAGTGTGTCGCCCCCCACCTCGGGTGGTGTGCTGCCGCTGGTGGTGTGCTGCCGCTAATGGTGTCACTGGTGGTGGAGGAAGTTTTTCTCCTTTTTTTTCGTGTCAAGCATCTTTTTACTCTCATCTCTTCACCAGATTTCACCACTTGGCACAAATCCAACGACTCTCATTTTCTATAAATAGGAGCCCTTCCTCCCATTTCTCTACACTTCCATTCTTCCACCTTTCAAGAGTTACGGAGAGAGAGAAAGTGATCTAAAAAGAGAAAGAGAGGAAGAAAAGAAGAACAGTATAAAAAAAATTATCAAGGCTTCGATAAGGAATAAGTATTTCTTTAAACATCTTAAGTTGTATTTTTAGATAAAAAAAGATTAAATTGATAAGTATGTAATTTTACCTATTTTGCATGCTTTGTATTTTGTAGGCTTAATAAGTTGAATTATTCTTGATTTCAAGCATGCTATGTGAGTGATAGACACTTGATGATTTGCATATAATTATAATAATATGAAACTAGTAAGGTTATCTAGAAAATAAAAAGAAAAAAAAAGAAAGAAAAAAAAAGTGGAATGAAGCATGAATGATTCGAAGTATGTATCTGTATTAACATGCATAACGCATCAGTGTCTCATTAGGCTTTTTATATATGAGGGGTATCTGTTTCTCTATCCCCATCCTGGGTATTTATTTTTCCCTTTCCCCATCTGGTTTGGAAAAACGTAAGAGGATCGCTCCTTATGGATGTCGGCATGCCCTCTAACGAGAGTGGTGACACAAATATCTATTAAAGGTCACCTTTGGTTAAGTAATATCGTGACCATAAAATATTTGATAGGACCACTATGGTTGGTATGGTCATGGTCATAGGTCGTGCCATGGTTTGGCAAGCTAGAAATGTGCTTGAGTAAATTGTGATTATCTGTATCTGATATGGTCATTCCACATGGATAGTCAGAATTCTGTATCTACCTTCAGAGATGGAAGTTGTAATCACTTCGCAAAATATGACACGAATGTTTGTGGGTCTAGTAAACTGAATTGTTCTTGATTTCAAGCATGCTATATGATTTATAGACACTTGATGATTTGCATGTAATAAAAATAATATAAAATCGGTATTATTATCTGAAAAATAAAAGAAACAAAAAAAAAAGAAGAAAAAGAGAAATGTGGAATGAAACATGAATGTTCTGAAGTATGTATCTATATCGATATGCATAATACATCAAGTGTCTTGTTAGGCTTTTTATCTCTGAGGGTATTTATTCTCCTAACCCCATCGAGGATATTTGTTTCTCTCCCTCATCTGGTCTGAAAAGACGTAAGAGGACCACTCTCCGTGGATGACGGCGTATTCTCTGACGAGAGTAGTGACACAAATATCTGTTAGGGATCACCTTTGGCAAAGTACTGTCATGACTATATAATATCTGATAGGATCATTATTGTCGGTATGACCATGGCCATAGATTGTACCATGGTTTGGTAAGCCAAAAATGTACCTAAGCGAATTATTGTTATCTGTATATGATATGGTCATTCCGCATGATTTGTTGAAAATTTGTATCTGCCTTCAGAGATGGAAGTTGTAACGACTTCGCGAAGCATGACACAAAAATATGAGCACTTCATGATTTATTTGATTTTCTCTATTATTTGGGGTGATGTGTGTATATTTCGATTATATTAACTTGTTGTTTTCTCTAATAAATAAATTATTTTCATAATGTAAGATAAGTCTACGAAGTAGCTAAATGGTAAGTATTTATGTTAGAATAATTCACCTTTAAAATCTTACGATGTTATTTAAATACCATTTTCCTTACTGACCATATAGAACTTACTCTTTCCAAGCCCCTCCCAGATGAAGAAGAAAATGAGCAATCGTTTGCTGACCTACGCATTGAAGTTTATGAGGATTTAGTGGATCCACAAAACTTGAGTGCATGATCGTTCTCACACTCTGGTAAGTCCAATAGCATAGTGAAAGAAGTGGCCCTCTTTTGTATTTTGACTTTGTATTTTGTAGCAAGTTTTGGCCTCAGTTATATGTATGTAATTGCGAACTCATATATATTTGTAAGGGATTTGTATTAATTTACTCTACTGCATAAAATTTTATCATGCACTCGTAATTTTATTTCTGTATCTGACAGTTATTTGCCTCTATTAGCATTTAGAATGTCACATATGGTATTAAAGCAGAATTACACGGATCAAATCCTTTACACCAAGGCCTTAGGAAGAAAGACCCTTAGAGTACGTAGGAAAGATAAGTCCTCTTTTAAAAAATTAGACCACCAGCTCACGTCTTCCTTTCTTTTGTAGGAATGACACGAGGAAGACCATCCGTAGAGCATACTGAGCGATCTGAAGCCCCGGATAACCCGAGCAGGGCTGAATTTGCCAAACTCTTACGAGCCATCCAAGGATTGACTGCAGCCGTAGGAAAAAATCAAACCAACCCTTGTCCACCTCCTACTCTAGAATACTGAACAACCGAAAGGTCCATTTCCCATAACTTAGTGGAGTTTAGGAAGCTTAACTTGCCACATTTTGAAGGTGCCCCTAACCCCTTAGCAGCTGAAGCCTGGATACTATAAATAGAGAAGCTTTTCTCTGTCTTAGACCTGACTGAGGGATAGAAGGTTCCCCTAGTAGCTTTTATGCTCAATAGTGAAGCTAAATATTTGTGGCGATTTAAAAAGGAAGTCCTACCTACCCCTACCACCTGGGAGGTTTTTATGGATGCATTCTTTGATAACTTTTTTCCAACCTATATCCAAGAAAAGGAGGAGGAATTTCAGGATCTCTGCCAAAGAAATCTAATGGTTGCCCAATATGTAGCCCGTTTTGTTCAACTCTCTAGATTTACCCCTCTAATGGTCACCCCCGAAAGCCAAAAAGTTAGGAAGTTTCTAAAGGGCCTTTATGCTGACATCTATGCCTAGGTCGTGATGCTGAGACCTAGCTCACATGTAGAGGTGCTAGAACATGTCTAGTTGGTCGAAAACTTCATCTTGGCCAAGCACCAACACATTGCCCAAGTCCATACCTAACAACAACCCCAATAACATAGAAGGAGATTGTCTGACCCAATAAGTAGCCACCTCGATTAACAAACTAGAGTTGCCCTTCCCCCTACCTTGACTCCACCAGCTTAACCTGCCTGATCTAACCAACCCTGTCAACATTGCGGTCGATCGCATGGTGAACTGCCCTATTGTTGTATCAATCATGCTTGCTATTAGTGCGGAAGCACCCAACATCTTATAAAAGACTGCCACCAGTGACCAAAAGATGTGGCTAGGCCTGTAGCTTAGGGTCGTGTGTACCACTTAGATGAATCCGGTGCTCTCCCTACTCCTATTCTCATCCAGGGTATTCTTTCTATCCATGATACTTCTGCTAAGGTTTTGATCGATACAGGTGCTACTCACTCTTTTATTTCCTATGCATTTGCTTGTAATCTTGATTTTAGGCCAGAACCTTTAGTAGAAATATTAACGATAGAAACTCCCTTTAGGGGGATTATTAGAAGTTCACTGTATACATATAGATTGTAAGATAAAGACTTCGAGGATAGAATTGTTTGTGAATCTAATATTATTAAATTTGTCAGGATTTGATGTGATATTAGGAATGGACTTGTTAAAAAAGTATAGAGTAATAATCGATTGTGAAAGTAAAATTATAGCTTTGTAGTCCCCGAAAAAGGAATAAAATTTATTGTTATTATTTTTCCTAACAATTGAATAAACAGGAATATGGGTGCTGATTCTGTTGTGTGTTCCATACCAATTGTTTGCAACTTTTCGAATATTTTTCTCATTGAACTTCCTAGTTTGTCTCCCCTGCGAGAAGTGGAGTTCCTAATTGAATTACTGCCCGGAACCCAGCCAATCTCAAACCTCGCCTATCGTATGAGTCGTGCTGAACTTACAGAGCTAGAAAATCAACTTTATGAACTAATCACCCAGAAGTTTATCTGCCCTAGTCATTCTCTTTGGGGCGCTCCTGTATTGTTTGTGAAAAAGAAGGATGGTTCTCTCAAACTCTGTGGGGATTACTGAGAACTCAACTGAGGGATAGTTAAAAGTAAGTACCCCTTACCTCAGATCGACGACCTCTTTGATCAACTGCAAAGAGCTACGGTTTTTTTTTAAATTGACCTCAGAACAGGATGCCACCAGCTAAGAGTCAAAGAAAAATATTTCGAAGACTACTTTTAGGTACAAGTACGGTCTGTATGAGTTCAGGGTGATGTCGTTCGGGTTAACATATACTCCTGCAACCTTCATGGACCTTATAAACAGTGTTTTATAGCATGCACTAGATCAGTACGTTATCGTCTTTATTGATGACATTTTAATGTACTCCAAGAGCCTGGGGAAACATGCAGTACACTTGACTAAAGTGTTAGAGTCCCTTAGTCAGAACCAACTGTATGCTAAACTTAGTAAATTCTCCTTCTAGTTAGATTGAATTTCCTTTTTCAGTCATGTAATTTTGAATGAAGATGCTTCTGCAGATCCGTCCAAGTTTGTAATAGTAGTCAACTAGAATTCGCCCACCAATGTGGCCGAGGTATGTAATTTTGTTGGTTTGGCAGGTTACTACTGGTGATTCATCGACGGATTTACTAAGTGACCCGACTAACCCTAAAGGACATACCATTTGTCTGAAATTACGAGTGTAATGAGAACTTCATGGAATTGAAGCGTTGTCTTAGCTCTACTCCTATCTTGATCCTCCTTAACAATACGAAAAGATTTCAGGTCTACTACGATGCATCTCATATCAGCTTAGGATGTGTCTTGATGTAGCATGGTAGACTGGTCGCTTATGGGTCCCGATAATTGAAATCCCATGAGTGAAACTACTCTACCCATGACCTAGAGTTGGCGGCCATTATCTTTGCTTGTAAGATATGGTGTCATTACCTGTTTGGTCAAACTTTTGAGATTTACACTGATCACAAGAGTTTGAAGTACATCTTCTCACAGAGGGAGTTAAATATGAGACAAAGATGCTGGATGGATCACCTAAAGGACTATGACTGCAAGATCATCTATCACCCCAGAAGAGGAAATGTAATTGCCAATGCACTAAGCCGAAAGGAGTTCGCATGGTTGGTCTAGACCATGGCTTCTAGTTAGAAATTGATGGATACTATGTAGTCCCTCCACTTTAGTTACTACGACAAAGGTACCTATCTTGGTCAGATTCGATCCTTACCGAATCTCATTATGAAAATCTAAGAAGCTTAGCCTATGGATCCAGAACTCACCAAGAATCTAAGTAAGTTCTCTTTTGATGAATCTCCTAATTTCAGATGATGGACTGTTTAGATTTTGGAATCGAATTTGGGTCCCCGTTGATGTAGGATCGGATGTTGTCAAGGCTGCTCATGCTTCCAAGCTATCCATCCATATCGGGAGTACCAAGATGTACTAGGACTTGAAACATCAATACTGGTGGCCAAAAATGAAGAAGGACATAGTCAACTACGTCTCTCGATGCCTCACTTACTAGAGGATTAGGACAAAACATCAGAGACCTGATAGTTTGTTACAAAGCATCCCGATTCCAGAATAGAAGTGAGAGCATGTAACTATGGATTTTGTCTTTGGATTACCCAGGACTTGTTCTTATCAGAACACTATTTGGGTCATTGTTGACAAGCTAACC
Source organism: Carica papaya (assembly GCF_000150535.2). The sequence continues at coordinate 472,905 of NW_019014533.1, forward strand.
AAGACTGCCCATTTCCTACCCATCAAAACCACTGACTCCACTAATAAATTAACCTGCCTATATGTTGATGAGATTGTTCGACTTCATGGTGTTCCCTCATCCATTGTATCTGATCGAGATCCTCGATTTACCTCCCACTTCTGGGATAGCTTTTAGGAAGCTTTGGGATCTGGATTGTATTCAGCGCCACTTATCATCCCCAAACGAATGGTCAATCAGAACATACAATGTAGATATTGGAAGATATGTTACATGCCTGCTTCCCTTGACTTTGGTGATAATTGAGATGAGTATCTTCTCCTGTGTGAATTTGCTTATAATAA
>NW_019014533.1:473624-484305 GCF_000150535.2 Carica papaya
CGCTATGCTTAATTAATTTAGAAAATCCTATTTATTCGGGCTTTTAGGGTGTATTGAAACTTATTTAATTTATTCCGTTAATTATTATCGTAATTCTTAAATTTTATCAATTTTATTTTAATCAATTCTATTTTAATTTAATTGCATTAATTTTATTTTATATTAATTCAATATAAAAAAATAAAAAAATGAAAAAATGGTGAAATATGAAAAATTTCGTGGGAAAGGGGAGTTGCCTGTGTGGGTGCCTGTGCACGTGCGCACAACTGACATGAGACATGAGCACAACGCGCACATCCCATCCATGTGCGTGGTGCAGGGTCAGACCCTGCATGCGTCCTTTTGTGCACAGGAAGGCCATCCATATGTCGCCTCGCATGCGGACTGGCATTACAAATTGTTCGTGCACCGTCCGCACAGCAGGCGTATGCGAATAAGCCCCTGTGCGCTTGGGGCTTATGCGCGCGATGCCCAACGCGCCTGGGTCCAGTGCCTGGATAGGCTAGTTTCTGTGCACATGACAAGAGGGTCGTGTGCCTGCAGGCTAGTACGCTAACGGGTCATTGCCGCCTCGGGTAGTGCACTACCGTCACCTCAGGTGGGGCACCGCCGGCGGAGACTTTCCTCCCTCGTTTTTCATGCCGAGCATCATTTTTTGCTCTCTCTTCACCGAATTTCATCATTTGGCACGATTCCAACAGCTCCTAATTTCTATAAATAGGGTCTTCCCTTCCCATTCTTCCCCACACTTCCATTTTGTAACTTTTCAAGAATTAGAGAAAGAAAGAGAGAGAAAGTGATCTAGAGAGAGAATGAGAGAAAGAAAATAAAAATAGTGAAGGAGAAATTATCAAGGTTTCATAAGGAAAATTAGTATTTCTTTAAACATATTAAGGGATATTTTTAGTTAAAAGAAAAATTATTAAATATAATAATTGTGTTTGTAGGTCTAATAAGCTAAATTGTTCTTGATTTCAAGCATGCTATGTGATTTATAAACACTTAATGATTTGCATGTAATAAAAATAATATGAAATCGATATTGTTACTTAGAAAATAAAAGAAACAAAAAAAGAAGAAAAATAGAAATATGGAATGAAGCATGAATGGTACGAAATATGTATCTATATTGACATGCATAATGCATCAAGTGTCTCGTTAGGCTTTTTATCTTTGAGAGGTATCTGTTCCCCTAACCCCATCAAGGGTATCTATTTTTCCCTCTCCCATTTGGTCTGGAAAGACGTAAGAAGACCCTCCCTGTGGATGGTAACATACCCTCTAGCAAGAGTGGTGACGCAAGTATCTGTTATAGGTCAACTTTGGCTAAGTATTTGTCTTGACTATAGAAAATTTGATAGGATCACTATGATCGGTACGACCGTGGTCATGGATCATACCATGGTTTGGCAAGTCATAAATGTGCCTGAGCAAATTGTTGTTATCTGTATCTGATCTGTTCATTCCACATGGGTAGTTGGAAATTTGCATCTGCCTTCAGAGATGGAAGTTGTAACAATTTTGTCAAATATGACATGAAAATCTGAGCATTTTATAATTTATTTGATTTTCTCTATTATCTGGGTGATATGTGTTTGTTTTGATTATATTAACATGTTGTTTTCTTTAATAAATAAATTATTTTCATAATGTAAGATAGTCTACAACGTATCTAGATGATAAGTATTTATGTTAGAATAATTCACCTTTAAAGCTTACGATGTTATTAAAATACTATTTTTCTTACTGAGCATATGGAACTCACTCTTTCCATGCTTCCTTAGATAAAGAAGAAAATGAGGTATCGCCAGCTGACCTACCCATTGATGTTAATGAGGAACCTGTGGATCCATAAAATTTGAGTACATGATCATTCTCGCACTTTGATGAGTTCAATAGCATAGTGAAAGAAGTGCCCCTCTTTTGTATTTTGACTTCGTATTTTGTAGCCACTTCTGGCCTAGGTTATATGTATATAATTTGGAACTCATATATATTTGTAAAGGATTTGTATTAATTTGTTCTGCTGCATAAAATTTTATCATGCACTCGTAATCCTGTTTCTATATCTAACACCCATTTGCCTTAATTAGCATTTGGGATGTCACAAGCTCCATGGCTCAACAAGACTTCTAAAGACTCCTGCTTCCCGAAGAACTTGAAGAAACTAAAACTTGGTAAAAAGCTAATTGAAGAAAAGCCTAATCTTTCAAGAGTTTCTCTCAAATTGATTATAAGTGGTGTGTTTACAACCTATGGGCAAAGCTCTATTTATAACCTTCCTCGGGATAATTTTAAGTAATTACAATCTCTTGAAGAAATTAATAAAATAATATCTTAGTAAAATTCTATTTAATATAGGATAATTACATAATAAAATATTTATTCTATCCCATCTATATACAAAATAATTAATTAAATATTCTTAGTAATTGATTTTACATTAAAATAATAATAGGATAAAGTCTTAGGATTAAAATCATAATAAAATAATAGTCTAGTATAATCCTAAGGTAAAAATATTATATAATTTAGTCCCTAGATAGATTTAAAATTTAACTATAATAAATAATAGAAGATCATTACCATGTGAATTTGTTGAATTTGGTTTTGAAATTCACATAGAACATGCGGTGAAAAGGAGTCCAAAAGGGATGTCATCTCTTCCCTTTCCCCACACACGTCACACTCATCATTAGTGTTGCCTAGGGAAGCCTGCACACATGCGCGCAACTTGGGTTGGGCCCCCACATGTGCAGCCATCGGGCCTTATGGCTTTGCGGCTCGCCTAACTTTCTCCTTGGTTGTGCCTGCGACTGTTGCTAGGTCAGTTGTTACAGTCAGCTTATTGGGTCGTTTGATCAACCTTATAGCTTTTTCTATAGGTGTGGACCCGTTGGGTCGGTCTCGAGATGAGGGCTAGCTCTCGAGTCTCCTCGATGGGCCCGTTAGTCCACCGCAGGGACGTGCGGCATGGGCCACAAGTTCTCCTTAGACACAACCTACTAGCTTGTAAATTTGGCCTAACAGGTTATGGAGTGGGTTGGGTGACTTAGGTCAACCATATGCGGATGTTTCCTCCATACACGGCCTTGGGTATACTATCTTCATCTTACTGGACCAATTTGAAAGCCTACAACTCATCATCTTTGATGCTTCTTTGGGCCAGTTGTCTTGGCGGCCCATAAGGCTTCTCGGTCTTGATGGCATTGATGATTCACCTTACCTGATCTAAGCTTACACGAACTGGATCCTTGGGCTTAATGGGATTGGGCCTTGTTATTGAATCTCGACTCCATTTTCCTGGTACATGCTTCTTCTGAGTTTTATCTCTGGGTTGGCATGAATTTTGATTGTTGCTTATTGGGTAGCTGGAATGCCTTTCTATGGTCATGTCACTCGGAGTGACCTCCATTATGGTTTCCACTCCTTTTCAAAGTAGGCACTCATATTATAGAGCCAACAATGCGTGTTTTAGTTGTTAGGATCTAAGGCATTATGCTAGAGATTGTCCCCATCCCCACCATCATCAGGTTGCATGGAGATGTGGGAAAAAGTTAGTTGAGCTTGTTGCTAGGGCTACTCCTATAATCATGGAAGGTACACTTTTTATTTCTAACTCTTTTGCATGTGTCATTGTTGATTAAGATGTTATACACTCCTTTGTTTTAATTAATTTTGTTGAAAAGATAATTATTAAGCCTGAACCTTAGAAAAAATAGTAGTGCCAGGAACACCAGCTAAGAATTTAATTGCGTCTAGGTGATGTTTAAATCTTATAAGAATAAGATAATAGGTAAGAACTTACCAATTGATCTTCTACTCTTTCGTTTTCAAGGGTTTGAGGTTATCATGAGTATGGATTGGTTGGCTGCCTATCTTGTTACCGTTGATTGTTTCCATAAAATAATAACACTTCATTCTTCCCAATAGTACATCTTACTCACTCTAAATAAATCAATGTAAACAATAAATAATAAAGATATCATATTTTATATTTCTATTAAATTATAACGTAACTAATTAAAAGTTTTTCTAAATATAGTTTAAACTAATATATAAAATTTTCTTTAACAAGAATAGAAATGAATTTTAAACCGAGTATTCAGACCAGTGTTAGATAAGTATGTTATAGTCTTTGTCAATAACATACTTGTCTATTCTCATAATCTGATAGATCATTCAGTACACCTGACACATGTCTTGTAAACACTATGACAGAACAAACTACATACTAAATCTAGTATGAGTTATGGTTTCCTTGCACACACTGATGATTTCTGAGTTCTACTCATGACTATCCAATGCTTATCCTTGGACACTACTATAAGAGATTTGTACTCAGGGTAGAATTTCAAAATTTGGGGACAAATTTTATTTAAAGGGTGTATAATGTAATAGCCAGCTACTATGTGCTACCATAAACCCTTATCTAATAAGGCATTTTATCATATGATTTATTCACTAATTTATAAATAATAATTTTCTATTTTAAATAAAATGAATTTAAAAGGGATTAACAATTTTGGTACGATTATACTGAAGTGGAAAAAATGAAACTTTAAAATTTTAATGAGAGAGATATTTTCAATAATGATATTTTGTAAGAATAATATAACTCTATTACTTCAATTGTTATAACTTTAAATGAATTAAAAATATATATAATAATAATAATAATAACAATAATAACAATAAAATAAAATATATATTATATATAAACTGAACTAAACTTTTATATATAGAAGTGTGTATGTATAATTATGTAAACATATGCATAAATACATAAATGGAGGAGTAAATATATATATGTATAAATATATAAATATATAAATAAATATATAAGTACAAATATATACACAGATATGTGTATGTATATATATGTAAATATATACGTATAAATATAAATCCAACAAGCAAATACCATTAATCCAGCCTTAAAATGGTGTTTTTATTATTTTGTGTATTAGATTAAAATTATAGGTGTATATATATTCACATACAAACCAAAGTGGGGGAAACAAGGCAAACCCGAAAATGGCCACTTTGGCCTAGTCTGATGTGACACCACTATATCGAATGGTGTTTGTAACACCCGTCTATCGCTGTGTTTAATTAATTTAAAAAATTCTATTTATTCGTCCCTTTTAATTTACTATGCATATTATTTATCATAAAACGTGAATCTTGTTAATTTTTTTTTTATTATTTTGATTTTATTTAATATTAATTTATTTTTATTATTTTTATTTAATTTTAGTTTAATTGCATTTATATTATTTATTTTATTTTAGTAAAAAAATTAGAAAATTTGAAAAAAAAAACGGTGAAACGGGAAAAAAATCCCATGGGGAAGATAAGCTGCTCGCGTGTGCACGCGTGTCCAACCGACGAGGAAGGTGCGCACAACGCACACCTCCCATTCGCTTGCGTGGCATAGGGTCAGACCCTCTGCGCCTCTTGTCGTGCATAGGTCGGTCTTCCACGCCGCAAGACTGCGCGGATAGGCCCCTGTGCACCTAGGGCCTGCATGCGCGGTGCTTAGCACACAAGGCGAGCCACTACCACCTCGGGTAGTGCACCGCGGTGCCTTGGGCGATGCACTGCCGACGTCGGTGGTGGATACCTTTCTCTCTCGTTTTCGTGCCGAGCATCTTTTTCTACTCTCTCTTCACCGAATTTTGCCACTTGGTGCGAATTCAACGATTCTAAATTTCTATAAATAGTCTTCACTTCCCCTTTTTCCCCACACTTCCATTCTTCCATTTTTCAAGACTTCAAGAGAGAGAAAGAGAGAAAGAGTTATTTAGAGAGAGGAAGGAAAGAAAAGAAGAACAGTGAAGGAGGAAATATCAAGGTTTTGGTAAAGAATTTAGTATTTCTTTCAACGTCTTAAAGAGTATTTTAAGATAAAGAAAAATTATTAAATTATGATAATTATGACTTTGCCTGTTTTGCATGCTTGAACAGGTAGGTCTTATAAGCTGAACTATTCTTATTTTCAAGCATACTATGTGATTTATAGACACTTGATATTTTGCATGTAATAAAAATAATATGAACTCGGTATTGTTATATGGAAAGATAAAAGAAAAAAAAAGAAAAAAAGTGGAATGAAGCATGAACAATCCGAAATATGTATCTGTATTAATATGTATAATGGTTCAAATGTCTCGTTAGGCTTTTTGTATTTATAAGAGGTATCTGTTCCCCTAGCCCATCCGGGGTATTTGTGTCCCCCTCCTCATATAGTCTGGAAAGATATAAGAGGACCGCTCTTTGTGGATAATGACGTACCCTTTGATGAGGGTGGTGACACGAATATCTGTTAAGGGTCACCTTTGGCTAAGTAATGTCGTGACTGTTGATATATGATAGGACTACTATGGTTGGTATAGCTGTGATCATATATCGTACCATGGTTTGGCCAGGCAAAATTGTGCATGAGCAAATTGCCGTTATCTGTATATGATCTTGTCATTCCACATGGGTAGTTTCAAATCTATATATGCCTTTAGAGATAGAAGTTGTAATGACTTCATGAAGCATTACATGAAAAGCTGAGCATTTCATGATTTATTTGATTTTCTCTATTATCTTATTTGATGCGTGTCTGTTTTGATTATATTAATTTACTGTTTTCTTAATAAATAAATTATTTTCATAATGTAAGATAGGTCTACGAAGTAGCCAAATGGTAAGTATTTTTATTAAACTAATTTACTTTTAAAACCTTATGATGTTATTTAAGTAATATTTTTCTTACTGAGTATACGAAACTCACTCTTTCCATCCCCCTGCGGATGAGGAAGAAAATAAGGAGCCACAGGCTGACCTATCCCTGGAAGTCTATGAGGATCCCGTGGATCCAAAAAACTTGAGTTCATGACTGTTCCCGCACTCTGATGAGTCCAAGTTTTGATTTTGTAATTGTAGCCACTTCTGGCCTCAATTATATATATGTAATTGGAACTCACATTATTTGTAAGAGATTTGTATTAATTGGTTCCGCTGCATAAACGTTTATCATGCACTCATTCTTCTGCTTTTGTGTCGGACACCCATTTATCTTGATTAACACTTGGGATGTCACAAATAGTATTATAGTAGAATTATGTGGATCAAGGATCAAATCCCTTATAGTGAGGCTTAGGTAGAAAGACCTTGAGAAGAACTTAGGAAGAATAAGTCCTCTTATCAAAAAATTTTAGACCACCAACTCTTGTCTTCCTTTCTTTTGTTGGAATGATGCAAGGAAAATAATTCGTAGAGGGTATTAAGTAACCTGAAGCTCTAAATCACCTAATCAGCGCTGAATTTTCTGAATTCTTCCAAGCCATCGAAGGATTAACTGTGGCCGTAGGACAAAATCAAGCCAACCCTTGTCCACTTCGTGCCCCAAAATACTAAACAGTTAAGAGGTCCATTTCCCACAATATGGCAGAATTTAGGAAGCTTAACCTGCCACATTTTGAAGGTGGCCATGACCCCTTATTAGCCGAAGGTTGGATCCTACAGATAGAGAAGTTTTTCTTTGTCCTAGACTTGACTGAGGAATAAAAAGTTCCATAACAATTTTTATGCTAAACGGTGAAGTCGAACATTGGTGGTGACTCAAGAAGTAGGTCCTACCTACCCTTACCACCTTAGAAGTCTTCACGGATGCATTCTTTGATAACTTCTTCCTTGCCTATGTCCGAGAAAGGAAAGAGGAGAAATTTCAAGATCACCACCAAGGAAATTTGATTGTTTCTTAGTATGCAACTTGTTTTATCCAAACTGTCGAGGTTTTATCCCTCTAATGGTCACTCATGAAAGACAAAAAATTAGGAAGCTTTTAAAAGGGCTTCGTGTCGACATCTATGACTAGGTCATAATGCTGAGACCCAGCTCGTATGCGGAGGTGCTAGAACATGCATAGTTGGCTGAAGACCTCATCTTGGCCAAACACCAACGCATTGCCTGAGTCTGTACCCAATAACAACCCCAACAGCTTAGGAGGTGATTGCCTGATCCAGTAAGTAGCCATCCTAATAAACGAACTAGAGTTGTTCTTCCCCCTACCTTGCCTCCACCTACAGTTTAACCCACCAAACCTAATCAACCCTGTCAGCATTGAGGTTGCACGCATGGTGACTGTCTTGTCGGCGTATTAATCACGCCTGCTATCGGTGTGGAAGCACCCAACATCTTATAAAAGATTGCCCCTAGCGGCCAAAAGACGTTGCTAGGCCTGTAGCTCAGGGTCGCGTGTACCACCTAGATGAAGTCGATACTCTCCCCACTCTTGTTCTCATCCAGGGTATATTTTCTATCCATGATACTTTTGCCAAGACTTTGATCGATACAGGTGCTACTCACTATTTTATTTCCTGTGCATTTGCTAGTAATCTTGATTTTAGGCTAGAACCTTTAGTAGAAACATTGATGGTAGAAACTCCCTTTAGAGGATTATTAGAAGCTCACTGTGTATATAAAGATTGTAAAATAAAATCTTCAGGAATATAAGTATTTGTGAATCTAATGCTGTTAGATTTTGCAGGATTTGATGTGATATTAGGAATGGACTGGTTAGAGAAATACAAAGCAATAATCGATTGTGGAAGTAAAATTATAATTTTACGGTTACTCGAAAAAGGAATAAAATTATTATTATTTTTCCTACCAATTGAATAAGCATGAATATGGGTGATGATCTTACTGTGTTCCATACCAATTGTTTGTAACTTTTCGGATGTTTTTCCCATCGACCATTCTGTTCTGCCTCCCCCACGAGAAATAGAGTTCTTAATTGATTTACTGCCCGAAACCTAGCCAATTTCAAAACCCACCTATCGTATGAGTCGAGCTGAGCTAACAGAGCTGGAACATCAGCTTTCTGAACTTATTACTCGAAAGTTTATCCACCCTAGCCATTCTCCTTGGGGCACTCCAGTGTTGTTCGTGAAAAAGAAAGATGGTTCTCTCAAACTATGTATGGATTACCAGGAACTCAACCGAGTGACAATTAAAGTAAGTACCCCTCACCTCGGATTGATGACCTATTTAATCAACTAAAAGTTGCCACGATCTTCTCTAAGATTGACCTCAGAATGGGGATACCACCAACTAAGAGTCAAAGAAGAAGATATTCTAAAGACTGCTTTCTGATGTAAGTACGGTTTGTATCACTTTACGGTAAGGTCGTTCGGGTTAACCAGTGCTCCTGCAACCTTTGTGGACCTCTTGAATAAAGTTTTTCAGCACATACTATATCAGTGCATCATCGTATTTATTGATGACGTCTTACTGTACTCCAAGAGCCTGGGAGAACATGCAGTGCACTTGATGATATGTTGGAGACCCTTTGTTGGAACCAACTGTATGCTAAACTTAGCAAATGCTCCTTCTAACAGGATTGAGTTTCCTTTCTTGGCCATATAATTTCGAGTGAAGGAGTTTCCATGGATCTGTCCAAGATTGAGACAGTAGTCACCTAGAATCCGTACACTAATGTTGTCGAGGTATGTAGTTTTCTTGGCTTGGAAGGATACTGCCGGTGATTCATCAACATATTTGCTAAGATTGCTGCTCCATTGACTCGACATACCCCGAAGGGCGTACCATTTATCTGGAACTATAAATATAGTGAGAGCTTCATGGAATTAAAGCATCGTCTTACCTCTAATCTTATGTTGATCCTCCCTAACAATTCAAAAAGGTTTCAGGTGTACTGTGATGCATCTTATATTGGCTTGGGGTGTGTCTTGATGTAGTATGGTAGAGTAGTCGCTTATGAGTCCTAACAGCTGAAGCCTCATAAGCAGAACTACCCTACCCACGACCTGGAGTTGGCAGCTATTATCTTTGCTCTGAAAATATGGTGTCACTACCTGTTTAGACAGACTTTAGAGATTTACACTGATCACAAGAGTTTAAAGTATATCTTCTTGCAGAGGGAGCTAAATATGAGACAGAGACACTGGATGGATCTCTAGAAGGACTATGACTGCAAGATCATATATCACCCTAGTAGAGGAAATGTAGTCGCTAATGCACTAAGTGGAAAGGAGTCTGCAGTGTTAGCTCAAACCATGGCCTCTAGTTGGAAATTGATGGACACTATGCAGTCTCTCTGCCTTAGCTACTATGGCAAAAATACATATCTTACTCAGATCCGAGCCCTGCCAGATCTCTTTATGAAAATTTAAGAAGCCCAGTCCACAGACTCAGAACTCACCAAGAATCTAGGTAAGTTCATTTCTGACCAATCTCTTGATTTCAAGATTTCAGATGATGGGCTGTTCAGATTTTGGAACTAAATTTGAGTCTCTTAGGGCAGATGTTCTCAAGATTGCCCATACTTCCAAGCTAACCATCTATCCCTAGAGTACCAAGATGTACTAGGACTTGAAGCATCAGTACTGGTGGCCAGAAATGTAAAAGGATATAGTTGACTACGTCTCCCATTGTCTTACTTATCAGAGGGTTAAGGCAGAAAATCAAAGACCTCGTGGTTTGCTACAAGGTCTTTCGATTCCTAAATAGAAATGGGAGCATGTAACTATGGATTTTGTCATAAGATTGTCCAGAGCTTGTTCTGGTCGAATTCAATCTAGGTTATCATTGACAGATTGATCAAGACCATCGACTTTTTGCATATCAAAACCATTGACTCCACTAGCAAATTAGCCCGCTTATA
>NW_019014533.1:484749-507210 GCF_000150535.2 Carica papaya
CAACATGACTTATGAGGAGGTTCTCGTGGAAATTTTTGGATGGACCGACACGGTCTTCTGCAATAAGACGATTCTTAGGTGGACCGACATGGTGAAGGCGCGATAGCAACGTCATACCCCGGAAGAAGCAATATGGGAGTTAGAAAGCGTGATAAGGAAGAAGTATCAAGACCTATTAGAGATAAATTTGGGAACCAAATTTTTCTAAGGTGGGGAAGATGTAACACCCCGTCCGTTGTTGTACTTAATTAATTGAAAAACTCTATTTATTCAGGCATTTAGGCCGTATCGAACTCATTTAATTTACTCCGCATATTATTTATCATAAAACGAGAATCTTGCTAATTTTTTATTATTTTAATTTTATTTAATATTATTTTATTTTAATTGTTTTTATTTAATTTTAATTTAATTTCATTTATATTGTTTATTTTATTTTAGTAAAAAAAATTGGAAAATTCGGGAAAAAAAAATGGCAAAACGGGAAAAAAAAGTGGGAAAAATCTTGTAGGAAGGAAAGCTGCCCATGTGGGATGCCTGCGCACTGTGCACGAACGGGCACGCGCGCACAGTAAACGCAGGACTTGCACACAACGCGCACGTCCCATCCGCACGTGCAGTGCGAGGTCAGACCCTGCACATGTCACTTCGCATGCGGACAGGTACCGTACACTCTGCGCGCATCATTTGTGCAGTAGGCATACATGCAGTATGCCTGCGCGTGTGGCACCCAGCGAGCCAACGCCTTGCACGTGCACAGGCTTGCCCCTATTTGCGCAGCAGGTGGCTTGTGAGCGCACAGGCTAGGCCCTACATCCATGGCAGGTGGCCTGTGGGCGTACAGGCTAACCCCCACGCACGTGGTAGGGGACCTAAGCACCTGCAGGCAAGCTTGCAGCACGCTGGGCGGGCCATTGCCACCTCGGGCAGTGCGTTGCCATCTTCTCATGCAGCGTGTTACCACTGGTGGAGGAGGCCTTCCTCCCTCATTTTTGGTGTTGAGCATCTTTTTTCTCTCTCTCTTCATCTGATTTTGCCACTTGGCACGAATCCAATAGTTTTAAATTTCTATAAATAGTTCTTCCCTTCCCACTTTTCCCCACACTTCCATTATTCCATTTTTCAAGACTTAGAGAGAGAGAAAGAGAGAGAGAGTGATTTGGAGAGAGGAGAGAAAAAAAAAGAACGATGAAGGAGAAAATATCAAGGTTTTAGTAAGGAATTTAGTATTTCTTTCGATGTCTTAAGGAGTATTTTTAGAAAAAAAAAATTATTAAATTATGATAATTATGACTTTTCCTATTTTGTATGTTTATGTGTTTGTAGGCCTTATAAGCTAAACTGTTCTTGTTTTCAAGCATGCTATGTGATTTACAAGCATTTGAAGTTTTGCATGTAATAAAATTAATATGAACCCAGTATTATTATCTGGAAAGATAAAAGAAATAAAAAAAGAGAAAAAATAGAATGAAGCATGAATGGTTCGTAGTATGTATCTGTATTGACATGCATAAGACGTCAAGTATCTCGTTAGGCTTTTTATCTTTGAAGAGTATCTATTCTTCTAACTCTTTCCGGGGTATCTGTGTCCTCCTCCCCTATCTTATTTGGAAAGACATAAGAGGACCGCTCCCTGTGGATGACGGCGTACCCTCTGACGAAAGTGGTGACGCGAATATTTGTTAGGGGTCACATTTGGCTAAGTAATATCGTGACTATTGATATATGATAGGACTACTATGGTTTGTACAGTTGTGGTCGTATATCGTACCATGGTTTAGCCAACCAGAATTGTGCATGAGTAAATTACCGTTATTTGTATCTGATCTGGTCATTCCACATAGGCAGTTTAAAATCTGTATCTACCTTCAGAGATGAAAGTTGTAACGACTTCGAGAAGCATGACACAAAAATCTAAGTATTTCATGATTTATTTGATTTTATCTATTATCTGGTTTGTTGTATGTCTGTTTTGATTATGTTAACGTACTGTTTTCTTAATAAATAAATTATTTTCATAATGTAAGAAAGGTTTGCGAAGTTGCTAAATGGTAAGTATTTTAGTTAAAATAATTCACCTTTAAAACCTTACAATGTTATTTAAATACTATTTTTCTTAATGAGTGTATGGAACTCACTCTTTCCATGCCCCCCAAGATGAGGAAGAAAATGAGTAACCGCAGGCTGACTTACTGCTAGAAGTCTATGAGGATCCCGTGGATCCACAAAACTTGAGTGCATGACTGTTCCCACAATCTAATGAGTCCAATAACATAATGAAAGAAGTGACCTTCTTTTGTGTTTTGATTTTGTAATTGTAGCCACTTCTGGCCTCAGTTATAAATATGTAATTGGAACTCACATATATTTGTAAGGGATTTGTATTAATTGGTTCTGCTGCATAAACTTTTATCATGCACTCATTCTTTTGTTTCTATATCTAACACCCATTTTCCTTGATTAGCACTTGGGATGTCACAGTGTTAATGCCTCAACCAGCTAGTTGCGACAAGCGTCTGGCAACGCAGATGTGGTAGCTCCAGCTCCCCTATATAGTAAGTTTTTGGCCATGTCCTTTCATCTACGGTTGGGAGCGACTGCATGTGAATGGAAGGCTTAGATTAGTTGGACTTTTCCTTTAAGTCTTCTTCTACAACACTTCTTCTTCTTTCTTTTACCAGCAAACAAACCCACAAAAAAATTGTGAGTTGAGAGAAATTAGAAGCTTCGGTGGTGACAATGTTTGTGAAAACAGAACATTTGAGTGTCCGAGTGAGATTAGGAGTCCAAAACATGGTTTTTGTTTAAAGTAAGCTTTTTTTCTCCTTGAATTGTATTCTTCCACTCTTCTTTCACATTAAACACGTTTTTTAACAACCTTAGGACTCCAGATTGTGCAGAAGGCTTGAACCAAAGCCATTTTTCTATAATATTTCCAGAAGTTGCAAACCGAGTAGGTATGCCACTGTCCTTATGTTTTTCTCTTCCATTTAGTTAATCTAGTATTTTGTAACCTAGAATAATAATAGAATAAGGGGGATTAGTTAGAAATCAATTAGACAAAGCTAAACACTCTAGGAAACTAGAAATTAATCTCACTTTCTATAATAGTTGCATGTATTACATAATTGTTCTTCAAATATTTTCAATCCAATATTTTCTTATGATTCTGTGGCTTGTTGCTTTTACTTCTTTGAGGTAAGATGGGTAATAGTTTAGTTCATATAAAGATGGCATTTCTAGATTGCATTTAATGGGATATGTTCTTTAAAAATGCATAAAAGAAGTGGATTTTTAAATGCAAAAAAGGGGAGTGTGTTCATCTTGTGGTTGATAATTATGTAATCTATTTTAATTATATTTAATATATTTTTGTTGTGTTCAAATATGATTGATAATAATGATGATAAACATCTTAAAACCAAAAAAAGAGAAGAATAGGGATGGAAAACAAAGACCATTAGCCTCTATTAAGCGTTCGGGCATCAAAATGCCTCTAAAATCTTGCTTCACTGTTTATTTTATGCTGACATGTGAAAGAGATGGATTCTAGGTACAAATGAATAACCTGGACCTACCTATAGCAGTTTGCCAACATATAGATGCCAAGCCAAAGAGAGTTGAGAGTGACGCGGGAAGGTATGAGGAGGATCAAATCAACTCCTATAACCCATCAATATTATGCAATACTGAAACTTAACTGTCTAGAAAATTCCTCTTTTTAATTGAATCTACAATCCTAAAAGGAATGCAAAAATAAAGACTAGAGAAAATAAACAAGGAAAGAAAAAATACCATAGACTTACGATAAGTTGATCCCTACTCCTTGGCTCAACAAGACTTCTAAAGACTTCATCTTTTTGAAGAACTTAAAAAAGCTAAAAATTTAGCAAAAATATTAATCGAGGAAACACCTATGCTTTCAAGAATTTCTCTCAAATTGATTGCAATTGAATGTGATTACAACCTATTGGTAAAGACTTATTTATAACCTTTTTCTAGATAATTCTAGATGATTACAACCTCTTGAAGAAATTAATAAAACAATATCCTAGATGAAATTCTATCTAATTCTAGGATAATTACATAATAAAATATTTATTATATCCTATCGAAATGCAAAGAAAGTAGTTAATTAATCCAAAGGGATAGATTTACATTAGAAAATAATATTAATTAATTAAGCCCTTATCCTAAATTTAATTAATTAATTGGCTGAAAATTAAATAAATATTAAAATAATTAAGATATATCATTATCATAATTAATAAGGCTGCTGGAAAATTAAAATAATAATAAAATAATACTCCCTAATTTCTTCAAGTTAGCATTGCCTTTGTTGGACATCCACCTTATATAGACTTCTTCCTCTATTTTCTTCATATTTATCCCATTAAATTAATTATTTAGAGTTGTTGCAGCTGTGGAAATCTTTTTGGAGTAGGAAAGATTAAAATAAATAAATCATGAAGCTTATCCAAGAGGAAGTTTTGCTCAAGCTTCAAGGCCGCTCGGATTGGGCCGTTTGGCATGTGGAGGGGCCGGTGGGCCGCGCAAGGTTGCTGTTGCATGTGGGCTTTAAGCCACACGCATTGACCCATATGGGGCGTGGGCCGGATGGCTAGTGCACACGCTTAGGGGTGCGCACATGTGGGCTGCCTTCACGTGCGCGCACCAACCGTGCGACCTGCTTGGTCCACATGGGTGCACAGGTTGTGCGTGCAATCAAAGGCCTTCCAAGATCAATTCTTAATTGAGCTGTGGGCCTCTTTGGCCGTGAGTCTTGACTTTCTTAGGCCATGACTTATTCTCCAAAACCATTAAGCTTACTTGGACCTTAAGCTTCCTTTGGGGAAACTTGGCCAATTATTTGGAATAATCCCAATTAGGAAAATAGTCAGTGATGAAATTACTTTCCTATTCTGGGTGATCCCGTTTAGAAAATAAAAGGATGTTGGCATCGCGTTCCTATTTGGGATGGGGCTTGGAAGATTCCTCTTTGATGCGAGATTTGATCATTAGAACTAAATTTGAGTCATCTAGGATCACGTCATCCCCCATTCTTTAAAAAGATTCATCCTCGAATCTCAACCTTCATCAAAAAGAGAATGGTTAATGATAATAATAGAAAACACACCATACTTCCCTGGTATGTTTACTTTGTTGTTGATGTATGTCATGACTTGATTCACAATTCCTCTAGGATATGGATCAAATCTTCATAGCCCACTTGCCATGGTGATTATTTATAAAGAGAAAAATAGTATGGTTATGAAAAGAGTGGTTAAGGTCAAATTGAATACCCTTGTAGGTAAGTACAATCAAACTTCTCCTTTCACAAGAGATGATCCTTAACATTATGTCCCTGTCATCAAAATACTCCTTTGTTTTCTCTCTCCATTTTTCTCTTAGTGGACCATCTTTAGCTATTTGTTGGACAACCTTTATGCTCAATGGACCATTAACTTTCTCTAAGGCTTTTTTCTCTCTTCTACCTTTCTTGAGTATTCATCAAAGGATAGTTTAATTTTGACCCAATCTTCATGTGCTTTTTTTGGTGATAGAGGTGAAAGGACATGATTCAGACTGTCCTTTCAGAATGAATATCGATTGGTGCGATCGTTATGTTGTATCTGTCTATCAAATTGCCAAGGTCTCCCAAATATCAGGTGACTCGCATGCATAGGTACAATATCACAACATACCTTGTGATATTTCCTGATGGAGAATGGTACTAGGACTTGTTCGGTAACTTGGACTTTCCCACATTCATTCAACCACTGTAACCAGTAGGGATTTAGATGCTTGATGCATGGATACCCTGCTTTTTCCATGAATAGAGTGCTTGCCACATTAGTGCAGCTACCACCGTCAATTATCATTTCACATACCTTACCATTGACATGGCATCACATGTAGAATATGTTCTCCCTCTGTTCATTGTCCTCTCCCTGGGCTTATAAGTTCATGATCCTTTGGATAATAAGGATATTTTCCCGAAAGGGAAGTATGTCACTTTGTTGACATATAGTGAATTTTTGTATAAGGTAAAGGTTATTGAAAGAAAATCTCTCCATCACCTTCACTCATGTTTACCTTGCAATTTTTTAATTGACAGCATTGTCTATCGAGTTGAGTGTCCGAAATTAGAACCACAAAATTGGGGCTTCACGTTAGTCCTTATGACACAATAAGGAACCCTAAAGGATTCTGATTTCTACTAAGCTCAGAAACAAGCACACAGAAAAAGGAACAGTGTGCCCTTCGTGTGTTAAGCAACTAGTATCAATTAGTCACTTAATTTTATAATGGAATAAATGTAAACTAAAAGACAAAAATATAGATCACAAAGATTGACAATACAGACTGATTCATAGGCAGCTGATCAATCCCGATGGATATAACTGGAATGTGTACCTATGTATACTACCCTCAATTGGTCGGCTACAATCTATGATCGGTCAAGTTACTTTATGAAATGTTGATGCAAGATTTAGAAATACAACTTTAAAAATTAAATGTTGATAATGTGCAGAATGAAAACAAAAGTTTTCACTTGCACTTGTTAGGTGAGATACTTGTCTTTGATTTCTCAAAGGATTTCCAGTTACCAATTAGCCAGCTATTCTATTTTTGTTATGAAAAATGCAAACAACGTGCCAATTGCCTTATGGGGTGCAATTAGGATATTTTTGGTTTTTTTGGTATGCATAATTTTTTTTAATAATAGAACAAACACAAAATTACTTAAAACGAATAGATAGAATGGATTCAAGTAATATGCAAATGAATTAACAATCAAAATAAATTTGAATGTTAATTTAAGAACAAAAATGTTGAAAGCAATAAAGATAGATTTGGGTTTTAGGAGCCTAAGCTCTCATAGTAGATGACACAAAAGGGTAGGGGAAAGATCGAATCAATTCTTATAACGCATTCAACATTATGCAATACTGAAATTTAATTGCCTAGAAAATCTCTCCTTCTAATTAAATCTACAATTCTAAAAGGAATACAAAAATAAAAACTAGAAAAAATAAAAAGGAAAAGGAAAAATACCACGGATTTACCCATAAGTTAATCCCCACTCCTTGTCTCAACAAGACTTCTAAAGACTCCTACTTTTTGACGAACTTGAAGAAGCTAAAAATTAGCAAAAATGCTAATTAAAGAAAAGTTTAAGCTTTCAAGAATTTCTCTCAAATTAATTGTAATTGAATGTACTTACAACCTATGGGCAAAAAGCCTATTTATAGCCTTTCCCGCGATAATTTTAAATGATTACAACTTCTTGATGAAATTAATAAAATAATATCCTAAATAAAATTATATCTAATTGTATGATAATTACATAATAAAAAATATTTATTATATACCATCGAAATACAAAGAAAATAATTAATTAATCCCAAGGTATAAACTTACGTAATAAAATAATATTAATTAATTAAGCCCTTATCCTAAACTTAATTAATTAATTTATTAGAAATTAAATAAATATTAAAATAATTAAGATATATCCTTATCCTAATTAATAGGGTTGCTAGAAATTAAATAAATTAAATAATTAAGATATAGCCTTGCCTTTCTTGGACATCTGCCTTGTAGAGACTTCTTCCTCTAATTTCTTCATATTCATCCTATTAATTTAATAATTTAGAGTTGCTGCAGCTGTGGAAACCTTTTTGGAGTAGGAAAGATTAAAATAAATAAATCCTGAAGCTTATCCAAGAGGAGGTGCCGCTCGGGCTTCAAGGCCACTTAGATTGGCCATTCGGTATGTGGACGGGCCATTGGGCCGTGCGGGGATGCTGTTGGGCATGGGCTTCAGGCCACACGCCTAGGCCCATGTGGGCTATGGACTGGATGGCTAGCGCACACGCGTAGGGATGCGCACATGTGGGTTGCCTTCCCCTTGCACACACATGTGCGTGCACCAACTGTGCAACCTTCTTGGTCCGCACGGATGCATGGGTTGTGCGTGCGATCATAGATCTTCCAAGGACAATTCTTAATTGGGTTGTGGGCCTCTTTGGCTGTGAGTCTTGACTCTTCTTGAGCCATGACTTATTCTCCAAATCCATTAAGCTTACTTGGACTTTAAGCTTCCTTTGGGAAAACTTGGCCCATTCCTTGGAATAATCCCAATTAAGAAAGTAGTTGGAGATAAAATTACTTTCCTATTCTGGGCGATCCCGTTTAAGAAATAAAAGGATATTGGCATTGTGTTCCTGTTTGGGATGGGACCTGGAAGATTCTTCTTTGATGCAAGATTACATCATTGGAACTAAATTTGAGTCATCTAAGATCATCTCAGAGTGTATTCAAGCACTTAAGTTTGCTAAAACAGGGACACGATATTGTGCCTCTGCACATGGTATGTTCTCTTGGGTTGGTTGTCTTGTGTAACAGGCCAGCAAGCCATACTTTCTCGACAGACATGAGAGCATGTCGAGAGGCGTTCATGGAAGCCCACTGGGCGATGGGCCCAGTATGGGGACTTTCCCACAGGCTAAACATTTGGAGAGTTTGGGGCCTTTGGGAAGAATCAAGAAAAAAAATTAATTCATAAAATTGGAAAAAATGTGCAATTAAATGGAAATTTATAAAAGTTATATTGGAAAATGGTTAAGTGTAACATTAGATAAAATTTTTGGTAAAATTTGTGATGGTTGCATTAAAAAAATAATAATAATAAAACTTAATTTAAGTTTAGAAAAGAATTAAACAAGAATAAAATAAAACATTTAAATTAATTAAAAAGAATAGAATTAAAAACCTAAGTAATCAAAATAGTATAATTAACTATAGTAAAAGTTTAAGTAGAAAATATAAACTAACAAATAATTCAAGTAATTCAATTATAATAACAATTTTACATATAAGTAAAATAAATAGGATGAAATAATATATTAAATTTAAGAGAGAAATTATTAAAGAGTCTAAAATACAAATAATACTGTGTCTAGGTAAATCTGATGCATTGATTTCCTTGAAGGGATATGGAGGATAATAAGGAAACCATTAGACTTTGGGTGTGATATTGGGCTCTATTTATAGAACGAGGTTCAGTGGTTGATGACCATGAACAGATTATGTACATGTCTTGGAGCTCTAGGATATGGACGATGTCGATTAGAGTGATAACTGATTAATAATGACCGGAGAGTACTAAGTGATTTGAATATATTTATTTGTCTTTATTGTCACTAATTGATTGTGCTTCCATCCTTAGTTAGTTGGTGGCATGCGCCCTCCATGAAAGTAGTGTAAGCGATTGCGCGCGTAGATTTGTAAATAATACAATTAAAATTAAGATAATAATTTTGTATTAAAACTAGGTCAGAAGATGTGTCCAGTCCTGGGTGCATGTGTGTGCATTATGTGAACGCATTGAATATGGTATTGAGCACCATTGATGGTTAAATTGTTATTATGCCAATTGGGTAGTATGTTATCATTGTTTCTCCATTATTGCTTTTATCATTGTTTTCTTTAAATCTATATTAAGGAAATGTTTCCAAAGCATGTTTGTATGCCTTTAATATTGCCTATCTTCATGAATTAGAGTTCACCCAATTCCAACCACCTCCACCCCCCCCCCCCCCCCCAAGAGGATTAGACATGAGAGCAGACTTCTATATTTTTTTTTAAAACTCTTTGTAGGCTAGTATATTTTGGATAGGTTATCTCTTTTGATTTGTATATAAGTATAGATAACCTAATGCCTCAGTGTATAATTTTTTGTATGTTGTATTGAGGTGAATAGTTCCACTGCTATGTACATATCTTTCTTTATGTTTGCTCTATCAAACGTTGGTGCCCCACTTGGCATCGAGATCTTACATTTTATATTTACAGCTAATTTTTAATGCTTAAGTAATTATAATTACAATTTAATTAATGACATGTACAATATTTAAATTTGTTTAGTTGGCACAATATATAAATAGAGAAAAATGTCTTACCTATTTTACCAATAGACATTTTCTGTCTATATCCAAAATTTATGTATTTTCCTTCTAGTAAAAGCAAAAAAAAATTTGATTGCTTAGTAATATAATGTTGCAAGTAAAACGAGTAGACTGAAATGAATGCTATGGATTTTGCATATTTATCTTATCTAGAACTGGACACTAAAGAGCATGAACCTTATTACCCATTATTAATTACCTTTCTTGTTTTTATTTAATTAAATAACTTCCTAATATTAATTTTTCTCATTCATCTTCATCTATACTTATAATATAAATTTCTTTTACTTTCCTTTAGTTGTGTAAATATAGGCTAAATTTCTTTTATACGGATGTAATTTGGATAAGTTTTTACATATAACTAATATTACACTTACACAAATTATGATAAATTTTGATACATTGGAGATACCATTAGTTACTAAATCCTTTCTTTTAATTACACAATACATATGCATGTATTCACAAGGATCATCATATATGTTTAATGATGAGTATATTATATATATGTGTGCATATTAGATATGATTACTGTTATTAATGGCAGCACAAGTTGTCTGTACTTAAAATGCATATATCATATGTAAATAGTGTTTAACATTCATTGCATGCATGCTACTAGGCATATGATATGTACAAAAATAAAATTATACATCATATTATATGCATATATCATATATAAATTATAGTTGCATGCATACTAGTTGACATATTATATGTAAGAAATGAAATTTTTAATAGCAAGTCAAAATGACAATAGAAAGAGCTCTAATGATAAAGGGTTTAATATAATAAAAATTTCTAAAAATTTAAGAAAGTATAAATATGGCAATCAGAATCGATGGTGGTCTAGGAGATAAAGACCCTCTTTCATTATTGACTCAAAATCTGGACATCTTTCTACAGCAAATGCATTCACTTGAATCATTAACGACTCTAATTCTTCAGCTGTGGCACCAGTAATTTCATTGCATAACCCACAACATCAGTTTTAATCCCCAACATAATCTCTTATAGACTTAATAGCTCTATCTACTCGGTTAATTAGCGAATCAAAATCTTTACTTGCAGAAGGCAAAATGATTTTCTCATTGCATTGTATCGTCTTTAGATTTGAGTTCTCTAATATTAGTTCATCTCTAATCTTCACAGTAATTTTCTATATTTTTGTTGCTGTCTCTTCATCTATTGCAGCTGCAATAATTGAATCAATGCTATTAATATTACTGTTAGATTCTTACCAAATATGATCACAATATAAAGAGTTTATATGAGGAGATAATGTATAGATAGAATAATATTAACAATAAAGAGGTAATTATAGTTAGTTAATGTGAGATTACATCCGAAATGTAAGGTTATAGTTAATTAATGTGAGATTAATCATATAAAGAGGTTATTAGAGTTAGTTAACATGAGATTACATTCTAAAAAATACTTAATTGATGTTAATATATATATATATATATAAAACATATTAAGCAAAAGCAATATATACACAATACAAGATTGCCAAAATACGAGTATTAGTGGTTTTAGGTTTAGGATGAAATATTATGTCACTACCCATTTGTTGAGTTAAAAGAGACTTACAGATGGTTATAGATTTAGATTGAACGAAGTATTGGAGATCATTTGTAGTTTTTTAATAAAGACCACCAATATATATCTTTTTCTCCTCATCATTGTTTCTCATGTTATCTTTCTCATTGATCAAAATGCCTTTATTTGAATGTAAGCTCATCCTCATGAATAACTCTTCTAAAGAATTCTCACTAGACTCTGGAATCTTCTCTTTCATTTTTTGATCGTACCTTTTCATTGCACGTCTTGACTTGTAGTTTGAGTTACTTTTATTCGTATTTTCTTCTGCCTCATAAAGAACAATTTTTTTTTTGGCCTCCCATAAACAAATATATTATTTATAACATAATCATATAACAACTTAAATATTTATCAAATTATACCCATTAAATTACAATTTGTAATCTATAAAAATATGAAACGAAGTTATCTCCTTCATAAAATGTATGAATGTATAGCATGTAAAAGTTAAACTAATTGCAATGGGATTAATCTCTTTTTCTGCCCTTTTTTTTCCCTTCCTCGTTTTCTAGGTCATCTATAAGTATAAAAAATAAAGTCAATTTAATTTTCTTATCAATGTGATTTTCTTTTATGTGCAGGTATTAATAACTACATATGATGTAATTAGGTTAAGTGAGCTACTTGAAAAGAATCCTTTTCATTTACTATCTTCTCCACTTTGGAATCCATGAATCCTGTCTCTGCAAGCTTCATCATCTATACAATGACACAAAACCAAGTTACATCTATTAATCTGTACATAAATAAAAATATCAATTTCAATCTTATATGTTAATTAACTACTTCATCAATAACAGAAGGCATCTCTCTTGCCACCCCCTTCTAGTTTTCCTCCTTGGTTGATATATGTAAATTAATAAGCAAACCAAGTATATTTTAATCAAAATCTTACAGACTGAGAAACTATTATATGCATTTCTAATATTTTAGTATTAAAAAATTAATGATGACTTTAACATTTTAAATATATATATATACTCAAAAGCAACATATAGAAGTCATCTTTTTTTCCCCATCCACTAGTTTCCTTGGCCTGCCAACCTTCCTTCATTCAGGGGTACTCCTTTGTTCCCAATCCACCTTATTTTTCCTTGGCCTACCTACTTTCTTCCTTACTAGAGTATTCTCTTCTCCTGTTAGCACTACAGAACTTCTCCCTTCTCCAATTGGCACTTTAAAACTACTCCCTTCTTCTGCTTTTTGCTTCCTTAGCTTGGGAGTTGGCTTGTCCTGGTAGATCTCATAAAGTATAAAGTCAGTGACTTCCACCACTTATCAGAATAGTCTTTGTGATTCTCTATGCATAAAATACTACAGTCCCATACCAAGTAAATGTTGTCGAGGTTTTGGGGTAAATATAGAGCATGCTCTAAGAAACCAATATGTTCGCTATAAAAAATTGATGGGACTTACTAAATTATATCTTTTGGTTGCACACTGGCGTCTTTCAATTGTCCACCATTCGGTTCTTTGTCGAATTATGTAACAATGATTATTTTTGGGTGAAATAAAATCTTCAAAAGTGTACTATCACCAGAAATTACCATTTAAAACTTTCAGACACCCATATACTTACAGATGATATGAGAAATGAGTAAAAAATTTTATAAAAAGTTCAATATATCAGCCATTTGCAAAATATCTCAGGAAAGGTAAATAAATTGTGTCTCTTCCAATTATGGACACTTGTTTTGTTTCTTGGGTTGTTGCTGATCCCCTTTA
The DNA here is from genome assembly GCF_000150535.2 of Carica papaya. The sequence continues at coordinate 498,054 of NW_019014533.1, forward strand.
AACACATTAATTACTCTATGATCTAAAAAACCTGGCAAAAAATTGATATACATTTAAATATATATACAAATTATGGAAACATCATTTCAGTGTGTTTAAAAGGATGGAAAATTTCTTTTGCAAGTCTTCTATAAGAAATGGGGATTGCTTCCTCGGCCTTAGGTGCAACATCTATCCCCTCTACTGCTTTATGTGCTTTCTTCTCATTTTATTCTTCTTGAACCTTTGCTCTCAATTCCCTTACCCTTTTATGTTTCAAGATGGAGCATTTTAATAAGTTCCAAAGAAAAAAATCATCAAATCCTTCATATGATTTGTATATTTCAAAATTTACTTCAACTACCGCTCGTACTTGATCGTTGATGTTGGATACTTCTTTTTTTTTTACTGGTTGAGTTTTGATTTTTCCCACCTTCTTTTTCACCTAGATTAGTACGTTGTTGTATCTTGCAACAAGCAAGTTCTGGGCTCTTAATTTTCATATGGAACATGTGTTACACACTCATAGAGAGAGAAAGAGAAAGAGAGAGAGAGAGAGAGAGATGTATATCTGGAGATGAATCAAGTAGCGAATGGTAATGTAAATTGAGGGTGGCAGCTTTAGATGACTCTTCATAAAAAAGTGAAGATATTTTCTTACATTTTAGAGAAAAAAATATTTTATTGCATTTTATCCTTTTTGTCTTAACCTAAATAATTATTAACTTTTATTTTTTTCCTTCCCATTTACATCTCTTCTTTTCCCTCTTTCAATCCATTCCCTTTGCCCATTAATAAAATTAGTACCCTAGTTCTACATTCTGTAATAAATCTAACCAATTTTAAAGTATAAAAATTTGCAATAATTTAATAACCACCAGTATTGTGATTTTAATTATAATTTTTTTTTAAAATCACTAAGCCTTATAGTTTGTATATATATATATATATATATATATTTATAATAGTACAATAGTATACATATAGTGATAATTAAAAAAATTACTCTTCTATCAAAATCTTGAGCACAACTAAAATAATAACTGTTTATTTATTATAAAGATATTCTCTATACATATTTAGCATTTTTATTACCATTTTTTTTAAAAAAATATGAATATATACACATATGTAAAATATAAAAATACAAAATATGTTTATGTGTTTACCTAGTCTTCTGGTCTCTTTAGTGTCTATTGATAAGTATTATTGGTTTCCTTATTAATAAAAATATATATTTAAATTTCTAAAATAGAAAAAAAAATCTTCACGCATGTTGGTTAACATTGAGAAAACCATGTGTAGAAACTATTGTTGATTGGAGAAAGTAAAATTACCTCATGAAGTTCTTGTTGATCATTGTCTTCACTATAAAACCCATCATCATTGAACTTTTCCTCATAGGGAATGAGTGTTGAATCTTTAGTTATCTTTAATTGATTGGAATTCTCATGAAATGTCTGCAGATAAATAGAAAAAATGAATTTTATATAATAATCGAAGTTAAGTAATTAATTTTTACATAATAAAAATTTCAAACACACCTCAAAATTGTTTTTAGCAATATCTGTCTTGCTAGGTGATGAGCCATCCATGAGATCAACCTTAGAGAGATTTGAATTCTTAATATAACTTACATAAGTCTTTGCTATGCGAATTGACTGAGTATATTCCAAAAAGAAAATTTATTTGAAAAATTATGAGTGTCCAAATAATAAACTTGAATTAATTAAAATAAGCGTATGAAGTGATTGATCACATATCCAAAGCAGTATGTAGTATGTCATGAATAATCTATTGCACATGACCAATATGTTTGATGTCAAAATTATGTTATACCTATACTTGTTACTTTAATGTTAACCAAGACTAAAAATGATCAATTTGAGAATTTATAGAGAAACTATAAGTAATTTTGTGCTAAGTTAATTTGGTTGTAATCTATTCTTCAAGAACCTAAAGTTAATTTTTCTAAATAACTCATTGTGTGACATGATACGATTAATAACACAATATATTTGTCCTATAATATTGTGTTCCATGATAAATAAAGCACATAGAATTAGATTTTCACTTTGTTAGATAACATATTGTTTTTCAAAAACTAGCTATGCATGTCATTTCCAACAAAGACATTTACTATAAAGTTTAAAGAAACACTTAATGGGGTTATTAAAATCCAATCAAGATCAACCTTGTAATGTTTAGTGTTGTAAAATGCATTCAATCTCATTAGTTTTATATATCACCGCTATTTAAAGGAGTGTCAAGATTTACACATGTGGTAAATAATGGAGTCTAACCATTATATTTGATTTATGTGCTAATTACCTCTCTACTTTTTACTTATTAAACTTATCACATACTAAAAATTTTAAATAAATATTTTATTTTTCAATGAAAAATAATAACTAATATTTCAAATTTCTCACTATATACTAATTACATTTGTTGGGCCTTTCTTTTTATATATACATGTGAAGCAATTGTGCACAACCTACACATGTAAACAAGGTGTTGTAGAATACAAGTGATGAAAGTACCATATATACCTATATATTTATATCATTTATTACTCACATGTGGATATATATACAAGTATATGTGATTATGTATACATATAAAAGTTGTTGCATACAATTAAATGAAGTAAGTAATATATATCATAATTACCTTAATTATTTAATCATGGAAGCTAAAATATGTCTATTATAAAAATCTCTTTGGTTATTTATTATGTTTAGTTGAGGAAATATATGCATATTAGAATACTCAAGCTTCTGAAACTTATAAGTAGAAAGAAAAAAATCACCTCATAAATTTCTTCTTGCATGAAATTTCTTGGAGTAGTCAATAATACTGTGGTAGATTCATATTCAAGGTACTTTGACATCATATTTGTACTTATAATGTCTGACTGTTGCACATGGCTATGCAATGGCTGCTACTCATGAATATCAATTCCATAATTTGTATATATAGAGAAATTAATTAAAGTAGCATATATATATTTAATTTTCAAAATAAATTAAAATTACATAAAACCTATTTTATACAAATATATCATTTCTTTTAGAAACATTTCCATATTTTATTGTGTTTAATACTTGATAATATATGGAATAATAGTTCCATATATGAATATATTCTAAAGGCAAATAGGAGAAAAAGTATAATCACCCTAATATCTTCTTGAAAATGAATTTGAGTGGTTAATGAACCTACTATGAATTCTATTTTAGAGTTTTGCTGTATTGTATCTTCACTGATAACTTATGTGAGTTGGATATGTTTGTCTATTGACTGCACAACAAAAGAAAAAAGAGGTTTTGCATGGATTGATTAATTAATTTCAAGTAAAACTCACTTAATTAATGCATGCATGCACTAGTAAGCATATGCAAAGAACAATATTTTACATACTAGTAAAAAGCAAGTATATCGGTGTCCAATTTAAATAGGAAAAGAAAATCTTTTAATAATAAAAAATAACAGGGGATAGTAAATAAAATTGTATGTATCTATATGATTTTATTTAACAAATTATCGAACTACTTTCTAGTAAAGTAAGTGGTAAATGGTAATAGGCCAAAATTTAAAAAAAAAATTCTTAGGTTAAGAATTAATAATTTTCCTTGCCCTTCGTACACATTGCTTAAAAAAATTGATAAACATTTATAATAAAGTTTTCAATGGTGATTATTTTTCAATATTTAAGACAACATTTCTTGAGAGACTATCTTGTGAATGATATTTACAGAAAACATTATCCAAGTGTTAAAGTATGATAGAGATAGAGTGTCAAGTATCTATATGGTTCAAATAGAAGTTCTATCAAAATAAAACATTGGAATGGAGCTAATAATCTTCCTTAGAAAATTTTTTATATCGAATAAATTGTCTAAAAAATTATGTTATGCATTTATTTCAAAACATAAAAATTTTTCATGACTTGAGTATTTTAAACTTTTTTTACATTGAGAAATTTATGAGGTTTTTCTTAAAAATCTAGTGAAAGAATACTTGGTGTTATGATTAGCATCCTAATCATCCTAATCTATATCTATGAGAGGTAGAATGCTTTACATTTTTCTTTAATAGCAAATAAGCTAGTAAATTTCATAAAAAAGTTAGGTTTAAGGTACATTTTTAAAGTTTACTTTGAGAAAGCTTTTCAAATCAATGTCAAGGAAGAATAATATTTCCCATTCAATCTCTTTATTTTTTTTTCAATCTTGTCAAAAGAAGGTTTTCGAGTTACAGGTAGTTTTTTGGAATAAAGGCAAGGGTTATTGATTCTAGGATGATTCTTGATTTTGTTAATGAAACTTTTTCCTCAATGTAATATGGGAGGATCAATGGTATTATGAGGGAGTTTAAGTACTTTCTACCAATATTAGACATTGAGATCAATTTTTTTTAAAATATTTTATGAGAATTGAGGCAGATAAAGAGTCGATAGATATAGAAGCTAATTAGATTGACTGTTAAACTACCATATTTTCTTGTAAACTAGATATGAATATATTCTAAATGTAAGAAGAAAATGAAAATCACTTGAATTTCCTCTTAAACATGAATTTTACTATTTGATGAGCCTTAAATGGACTCTACGTCAAATTAATACAGCGTTTTATTTGTGTTTATAATCTTTAGTTGTTGGATATGTTTATTTATTGATTATAGGAGAAATTTTTTATTTTTATAGTTAGTTAATCAAATAGTACATATATAAATTTAAAATAAGATTCACTTAATTAATGCGTGCATGCACACATAAAGGAGCACATGGAGAAGATGAGGTTATGTATATTACTCGCAAAACAAGTATATTTATATATAATTTAAATAGAGAAATAAAGTCTATTCTAAAGGAAGAAGGAAATGAAGAATCACCTGAGTTTCTTCTTGAAAATAACTTCTAGGGTTTGACGCCTATCATGAATTCTACTTCATAATAATACAATATTTTATTATTATCTATAGTCTCTAACTATTGGACATTTATGTGCATTGATTGTATGACAAAAGAAATTTTTTAGACAGATAAGGTAATAAGATGATATGCACATAAATTTCAAATAAAATTCATTTAATTAGGTCATGCATGCATATGAAACTATGAACATTTCGAAAACAAGGCTTTGCATGAAGTATTCATATATAATGTAAATGGAGGAAAGAATTTTTTTTAATAAACAATAATAAGGGACAATAAATGAAGTTGTATATCTAGTTAACTTTATGTTAACAAATAAATTTATTCAACTATAAACAGTTAATATTTATCAAATATAAGTACATGGTAAATAGTGCTTATAGTAATAATTGAAACAAAAAATTCTAGGTTAAAATTTGATAAGCCTCAATAGATAAAATTCTCAATCTTCATTATGAAGTGACAAAATTAATAGTGTAAGAAAATATCCTCTGAGAGATGATTGGAAATGTACTAGAAATATTGCTCAAATGATAAAACATAATTAAAAAAAGCATTAGATCAAGATTGTTTAGTTTTATGTTTATCAAGGACAAGTGCAAAGAGTTGACATATAGGTAATAACTTTCTTGAAAATTCTTTATATCGAACAATTTTTTTTTTCCAAGATTGATTCCTTTATCTTACTTATCTTGAAGGATGACAATTTATCATTAATTTATTTGATATTGGAGATTTAAAATTTTTTGGTGAAAGTGCTAATGAATAAAATGCTTGATATAAACTATGGATGGCATAATTAGCCACCCCTAGTGTAACAACCAACTATATACTACAGTAAACCTCTATCTAATAAAATGAGGTATCTTAGTAATTTAATTTCCATGTTCTGTTACTTCATGTGATTTCTTTAGAATTAATAATTTAAAATGAATAACTTCCTTATTTTAGAATACAATGAATTTAACTTCTAAGAATTGGAGTGTTTACTTGCTCTAAGAGAAAGGTTAGGTGGACTGCATATGGACTCCACTCACCTTCAACATGTGGTGAATAATTGGCCACCTAGCAGGAGAGTCAGCTACTGGGCAGATGGTAAACACTACTCATCTATTTTTCTTGGGCTGTCGACCACTCTTGGCGTTAATGGCAAAGATTACATGCATAGTCTTGGATAACAACGATTGACCCTCAAATTTCCTTTAAAAGTTGATTTCTTCTTTACTTCTTCTTCCTCATTTTATTTAAAGTCAAAATTTCATAAGCAGAGTGAAACCTGAGAGTGTTGGTGAGGAAAGAAGTTTAAAAACATGATTGTGTGTTGGTGCCAAGAAGGAATTCTAGTGCATTTGTGGAAGGAATTTCCTTCTGCTTTGAGCTAGGTAAGTTTTCTTCCCTTAGAGCTAGTTTTGTTTGAGTTCCCAAACATTTATGCACCTTTCTTGTAGATTTTAGAACCCAAAATTTGCTGAAACTTCCCTCTTTTGTTGCTGTTTTATTTGTATTAGAAAAGGAAATAAACAATGAATTTAGAGAAGAAAAATTCTCTTATTTATTGTATATTGATATTTGAATGTATGTTATTTATATATAAAGTAAAGGGCTAAACTAGGAAATTTACATGTAGTTGGTTATAACAGAAAAATGATAACAAAATTGATAATAGAAAAAATAAACAATTAATTCTAATACTCCCCCTCAAGATGGAGAATATAAATTGATTGTACCCATCTTGCTTAAAAGTGTATGGAGCTGTGTAGAAGGAAGAGCTATAGTCATCAAATCTGCGAGTTGGTTGTTGGAAGAGACATGCATGGTTTTGAGTGTTCCAGCTTGGATCTTTTCTTGAACAAAATGACACAACTCGATGTGTTTTGTTCTTTCATGATAAACTGGATTGACAGCTATATGAAGAGCAGTCTGATTGTCACAATATAATAATGCTGGCCCTATGTGCTTGACATTCAAATCTTTCATTAAATTCAAGATCCATAATATTTCACATGTTGTATTTGCCATAGAGTGATATTCAGCTTCTGCAGAAGATCGAGACATAGTTTGTTTCTTCTTAGATTTCTATGATATGAGTGATGATCCGACAAAAATATAATATCCTGTCAGAGATCGCTGGGTGTCAGGACAGGTGCCCCAATCGGCATCAGAGAAGGCTTTTACTTGAATATGAGAATTTGTAGGGAAATGAATCCCTTGTCCTGGTGTTCCTTTAATATATTGTAGAATCCTTAGAGCAGCTTGAAGGTGACTTGTTCGAGGAACAACTAAGAATTGACTCAGACGATTAAATGTCCAGCCGAGTGATAGTCAAATATAATAGCTTCCCAATTAACCATCTATAATTGGTGACATCACCAAGCAGTTCCCCATATTCCTTGGAAATCTTGAGATTGGGTTCCATAAGAATAGAGGACGACTTGCAACCTAAGTATCCAGCCTCAGAGAGCAGATCAAGAGCATATTTTGTTTGACATAGAGTTATTCCATCATTGTTTCTGGCAACTTCAAGCCCAATGAAATATCTGAGTGGTCCCAACTCTTTCATTTTGAATTTCTGATTCAAGCTATATGTGAGATCTTTGACAGCATTATCATTATTACTTGCAATTACTATATCATCGACATAAACTAAGAGGGTAATGAAAATATCTCCATAATTTTTGACAAACAGTGAGTGGTCACATTGTGACTGAGAAAAACCTTCTTGAGTCAGGGATGTGGAAAATTTATGGAACCATTGTCGCAACACTTGCTTCAATCCATAAATAGACTTGTGTAATCGACAGACAACATTTGGTGGAAACATCTCCCCCTCTCGAGGAGAATAGCCTGAGGAAGAGTCATGTATACTTCTTCATGCAGATCCCCATGATGGAAAGCATTAGTAACATCTAGCTGTGTGAGACTCCAGTGGAAGATAGCAGCCAAAGATAATAAGGTCCTAACAGTGACCAGTTTGTAACCGGTAAGAAAGTGTCAAGGAAATCAATTTCGAACTGTTGAGTATAGGGTTTGTGACCAGTCGTGCCTTATGTCTTTCAATATGTCCATCAGTTTGATACTTGATTTTATAAACCCACTTACAATCAACAGGTTTCTTTCCTGGTGGTAAAGATACAATTGTCCAGGTATGATTATTGTCCAAAGCACACAACTCTGTGTGCATGGCATCTTGCCAAACTAGCATCCGGATTGCCTCAAAAAAACTCAGGGGTTCAATGTGTGAAGAAATGGAGCATATATAGGAGTGATATTGTGGTGTAAGCTTGTCATATGTAAGAAAAGTGGAAATAGGATGGTGTGTGCAAGAGGTGTGGTACCAGTGATAATCAGACAAGTAGGAAGGAGGTTTACTTTGACACTGAAGACGAGAAGTGGTGGAGGAATGAGATGAGGTGGCTGGAGAAGAAATATGAGGAGAGTGGTCAATATCTTGTGGAAGAGGTATGACACGATCATGAAAAAAATCAGATGAAATATTATCTGACTGATGATGGGAAAAAGGAAAAATGGTCTCATGGAAAACTACATGTCGGGAAATGTGGATCTGATTACTTTCAAGATCAAGAAGTTTATAGCCTTTGTATCCAAATGGGTATCCAAGGAAGACAAAAGCACGTGCTCGAGGTGAAAATTTATGTCCCTGGTGTGTAAGTGTGGAACTATAACATAAGCATCCAAAAGAGCGCAAATGATTATAAGAGGGCTTTCACTTGTTTAAAAGCTCGAAGGAGTTTATTAGAAAGTAAAGGAGAATAGACGCGATTAATGATATAAACAGCAATTAAGATATAACCATCCCAATAAATAAGTAGAATATTGGATTGAAAAAGAAGAGCACGTGAAACATTCAAAACGTGTTGGTGTTTACATTTCACAACAGAATTTTGTTGTGGAGTTTCAACACAAGAATGATAAGGATTAATGCCTTTAAACTTAAAAAAGGAGTGAAAACTTAACTCGTGCACATTTTCGGACCTCACTGACTTTATAGGCTTTTTGTATTGAGTTAAGATAAAGGTATAAAAATTAGGAAAAATAGTGGTAACATCAGATTTTTGGCGAATGAGGTAAACCCAGGTGGCTATAGTGCAATCATCAACAATAGTGAGGAAATATTTGTATCCCTCAATAGTGTTGATAGCAAAAGGGCCCCATAGGAAAAATGTGAATTAAATCAAAGGGGTTTGGAGACAAATTATTATGTGATATGAAAGATAATTT
>NW_019014534.1:11770-26557 GCF_000150535.2 Carica papaya
CCACCACCCGTCGTCGCGTCGGAGCCATCTCCGACCGCCAAAAAAGGTAAAAAATTCTCCTATTCACGTGAAATTTAATTCAGAACACCCCCACGGCCAAATCGGAGTAAAAAAAATAGCATATGAGACGGAAACCGCGAGTAAAGGCCAGTGGTGCCGCCGCAGATAAAATTCAAAATCGCATCCGATGAGTCCCTTCCTGTTTCTCGTTTTGTGCGATTTTTTCACCATTTTGTTCACCGTTTTATTTTCTACAGGTTGATTGAAGAAAAACACTCAGCTGCGAAGGTGATTCGGCGGAGTTGCTGCACCGAAAAATTTCATTGCCAGTAGATTTTTGTTTTTTAATTTTTTCTTGGCCAACCGAGATCCTTTATCGTATTTTTTTTATCGGGATGGATATAAAACCGGTCGAAACTGGCCAAAATTAACTGAAAATGGTCAAGCCGAGGCAAACCACCGTTGTGGGCAGCGGTGCTGTCGCCGGAGCACGGCGGAACAATTTCAAAAATGACTGAAAAAGATTTTTAACATCGAATTTGGATTTTTTTGGGTATTTTTAGGTACGTGAAGTATGTTTTAATCTCCACAAAAAATTTCATAAAACTCGAGAATCGTCAGTAGATGCAACTGAATGTTCGGTATTTCGAACACCGATTCAGATAATAATTCATCACCTTATTCCCTGTTATGAAATTGAAGTTTAATTTTCAATAATACGGTATTTTGCATAGTTTAGAAAATCTTGAGAATTAATTACATATTACTAATAGAGGCAGAACTGGTTATTTATTATTGTTTATCCTATTTAACTGATTGTTTGATTTTATACCTTTAAATGCATGATAATATACTGAAATTGGTAAAATAATTCAGTTGTGTTTCCTTGATGCATGTATTGTTTGTCTTGCGTTGATTTACGATTAAATTGTGATATTAAAAATTAAATGTAAATGAAAAATTGATTGGTTAATTGAATGAATGAATGGTAGTCTTATTAAATATCCTGAGAGATGTTTGGCAGATCGGGTACATAGGGAACCCTACCGTGAACGTTGTCTCATACTAGATGGGGTATCGAAGATTGATATTTTTGGCGATCATACTTAATAGGGTATGGAGACGGTCCATTTCATATTCATACCGGACGGGATATTGAGGGATGATATTCTTAGCGCTCATATAGGACGGAATATGGGAACGGCCGGTTAGTTAACAATGTTGAATAATGGTTCATATAAAGTGGAACATCCCTATAAGCCCCCAGGAATACTAGTATGCAAATAAATAAGAAAAGTTACTGTTTTTGCTTTTACTTGAATGTGAGATTATGATGTTGTTGAGCTATTGTCTCTATAGGTCGGTTTTGAAAATCTCGCAACGGTAAGTATACAATAAATTATTTTAGTCATAATAAATAAATTTACTTAAATTAAAATCTCAATTGGTTGTTTTTATTATTTTTACGAATCTTTAGTTTTTGTATCGTTGAGTAGTGTGATATTCTTAGTAAGGTAGTGCAGCTCACCCATTCATTAACTATTTTAAATCAAGAGGATCAAGATCCAGATCCCGATCAACAAGGGGGTTGTGAATAATTTACTACCCGGACTCTTTTAAAAGTTAGTGAAGGTCATTCTATGGTGTTCAGTTGTTTACTTTTCGTTTATTTTTTTTTTATTTTCGGTTGTTCTTTTAAAGATAATATTCTCGTAATTCCATTGAATATTTTAAACTATTGTGTAAGAAATGTAAACTTTAATTTTATTATTCTGCTTCCACATTCAATTTATAATTTTATTTTCTTTTAAGTTCGGGGACCTCTATAATAAATCAACCATAAAGTTTAAGCAAATAAGACAATAATAATTTACATAAAATGAGTTTTTTTTTTTTAAGAAAAAAAATATTATTTTGTAAAACAATTTCAAATATGAAATTTTAAATAAATAATTAAATAAATAATCCATTATCGTTTGGTTCATAGCTTAAATACTTGCATGCCAATGCCCACTAGGTGGAAGAATCAATATTTGGGTCACATACCATTCCCAGTTAGGATAAGATTTTATCAGTTGGACATATTTACAAAATATGAAGCCCACTTTTTGAAACCAGTAGCCTATCCTTTAAGGAATATTATTAATACGTCAAAGCTGTTTTCTGTTATAAATTAGAAATAATTATATTAGCTTATGGTGTTCTTTAAGAATAAATTATATATTGTACTATGCAAAAAATATAAATTTTTTTAAAAATAATATAAATACTATAGTATATGCATAAAATTTATAAAAAATAAAATAAAATGCTAATAAAAGATTAAAAAAAATATTTAGTAAAAAATCTACAAAATAAGTAAAATACAAGAAAAAAAATAGATGATTATAAACCTATATAAATATAATTTCAAAATTGTAATAAATTAAAAATTAATTATAATCACATTATATTTAAAATATTTAAATAAATTATTACTATCTATTAATATGTTAAATAGGTAGATAACTATTATTTATATTATCACAATAATTTTATTTTAATATATTTAAAATTAATTGTTATATATTCCAATATTATATATATATATATATATAATAAATAATCCTGTGTTAATTTCTGATTTTATAGATTATTATTAAATCATAAGTATATTTATGTTAACAAAAAAGGACAAACATGTATTGTCTCATTGTTAGTAATGGTGCAATTGTGGACAAATAAAAATCTGAATGAGCAAAAATAGTATTTCCAAAACCTAAGTGAATATAGAAAATATTATAGGTAATATCAGCATATATATATATTTTTAATTTAGAAAATGCAATGATTAATTATTAGACAAGACGAATATTATACTATATAATTATAACAATCTAAAATCTTAATTATAACCTTTATATCGAAAGCTTGCGTTGCACTTAAATATCTTTACAATTATATAAATACAAACAATATGTGTGTGTGTGTGTGTATATATATATATAACTAGTAAAAAATGCTTTTACTCATATAAAAGAAAATTGCTTGTGATCTCCATAATATTCATTTTTCCCACTTGGCTCTTACCATATAACTCTATAAGATCTATAATCATTCAAATATCTCGTACAATAAGCATAATACTCGGTATTTTCTGTAGTATCAAAGACTTAAATATATATATAATTAATATAGAATTTATTGTTTATTAAAAGAAATAAATGTCAAAATTTTCCATACACTGCGAAAATATTCAAACGGTCACAGACCAACCACTGAATTACACGTCATCAACTTTGGTCTCCTCCCAATGCTTGGCTCAGAGGATTCCTCCTACTTCCAACTCATCAGTATTACAAGGTGCCACCTCCACCGATATTATAACCCCTGCTAAAAAATTTTAAACTGAAATTCCTAAATAAACCTTCTCATATCTAAAGAACACCGCGAATATGTAAGGGCATTTTTGTCCAAACGTTTATTTGTTCCTTCTTACATTTCTCTCTTATATTCTTAATCTTTCGACAAGTCCGGCTATAGAGAAACAGAGGGACGTAGAAGCTCCCAACGGCACCGTTTTAAGCATCCAAGCCCATCTTCGGAGCTTCGATTTAATCTGAGTTCTTTTAGCTGGCCTCTCTCTCCATCTTCTCTGACGTGGTTTCCATCATTTAGGGTTCTCCAGTCGATTATTTGCAGCTCCCCGCCAAATTAATTTCGCAGGTTCGATTTTCATAGCTTTGCTTTCTTTTACATTAATATTCATGTTTTGGATAAGAGAAATGGAGGGTCAAACAGAAGATTAGAAATTATTCCATTTGTTTATGCGGCAATACCAAGAGATTTTGATTAACGAAGCTAATTGTATGTATGTTTTGTTTCCTGCGTCTGCTTGAAGTTTACATTTTTTTTTTTATTTCGATTACTCATTGTAATTCGCCTCAAATTCATCTATCTTTAGGTGAGTGTAATTGCTGATAGTTTACTTTTTGGGCTTTGATTTGTTCAGAGGAATGAGCTTTCTTATTGTCTACGCGGTCAATGGCATTTGTTCTTGTAAAAGGTTAAGATGTCGACCCGTTTTCTCTCAAAGGTAAAACCGGCTGTCTGTACTGGTCTTCAGAGAAGTGTAATTGGGCAAGGAGGTCTGGCGTGTAATTCTGTACGTTACGGAATTGGGCAGAGCAGTTTGCTGCTTGGTGGTTCCGGGTTGGTTTTCTCGTTGCCTTGTTCAACTAGGTTGTTCAATCATAGCACTCGGTTTCATTTGAGCTCCCCGTGCAGAAGAAGGGCAATGGCTGTTTCTGGTTCAAAAGCTATGTTTGGGGATGTCTATATTGACGACTTGGTTTCTAGCTGTGGGAATGGAGTGGACTTCACCAAATCTTCTGGTGTTTATTTTTCTGATAGAACTCGTATTAGTTGCCGCAAAGCTTGTATCAGTTTTAGGAAGCAAGAGCACTACAATGGCCATTTGGTCTGTGGGTACTTTATGCCTAAAGTCCAAGGCAATACAAGCTCTAACACGATTTTTGGACCGTTTCTGAAGAATGTTCATACCTTTTCTTCTGTCTGTTTCTCTGCTGGACCAGTTCATGATGTGTCTTGCGATGACAATTCTCAAGAGCAGGAGCTTGAAGATTCACCTATTTCATCCAGCCAGTATGTACTTTAATAATTTCCTAATTTGATAACTTTTACATTTCTCTTTTTGCTTTTCTGCTTGTTTTATAGTGTCTTATTCTTAATCCCTTGCAGCATTTCCATTTTCCTACAGGAAACTTAGAGAGTGTTTGGTTTAGCCTAAATTTTAGTCAGGGTTTGATCTTATTAGAGAGCTTATCAGCATCTTCAAGAACTTACAAAATTTGATTTGGGTTTGATAATTGATGAAGAGCTTATAAATTGGGTAGCTAAGAACAAAAAAAAAGTTTGTTGGGAAGATGGTGGAGGTTGGCTTTTCTATTTCAAAGAGCTTATATTCTATATAAAAAAGCTTTATTTCAAAAAAAAAAAAAATCTATAAATAATCCAGCATTTAATAAGGAAAAGTCTAAAATGTTCTTCAATGAAATAACAAACTCCAATTCTAAAAATCCTTAACAATCACAGACTTCACCAGTTGGCTCCTCCATCCTCTCCTCATCACCTCCTTTGCTGTTCCTTATAACCATTTGCTTCCTTTTATATTTTAATTCCAGAGTAAACGCTGTAGCACAGTCTAGTAGAAAAACATCTGCAACTATTCATGCATGGAGAAAATGCAAAAGCTTGGCACCATCCAATACAAGTGAACTAGAATATACTGATCAAAGACATGTCTTTACAAACCTTAACTTATCATACTGCCCTAGCAGAATTTTCCATAAGACTAGAAATGGTCCTTGGTAACACAAAAGAAAACATTCTCAATATCTTTTAATATAAAATGAAGAAAACAATAAGTAACTTAAAAAATAATAGTTGTTAGTGTAATTTATGTTTTAATTAATTCAAAAAGTATAAATACTTAAGTGTTTAGATAACATTGTATTCTATATATTTATTTATTAACCTTAATCAATTTTGCTTTCTGATTATTTTTATAGAATTGGCGATTTATAAATCATGATTTTACCAAACATGTAATAAACTCATTTGTTTTGTAAATAAAAAGTATAGCACATCAGAAGTTAGACACCTTCTAAATGACCTAAAAGATTTTACTTTTGATGCTTACATTTGCTCATGCTTATACCCTTTGTTAGCTTATGGAAATTTGATAGTTGGGTTAGCACTTAGGAAAATACCACTTTACTTTGGGAATTTCCTCTAACTACTGATTATATAACTATTCTTGCAAACAGACCCCTGAACCTACTGTCAGGCTCTTGTTACCTTCCTCATCCTGCCAAGGAGGATACTGGTGGAGAGGATGCTCATTTTATCTGTACAGACAAACAAGCCATTGGTGTAGCCGATGGGGTAGGTGGTTGGGCAGATGTTGGTGTTGATGCAGGGGAATTTTCCCGTGAACTCATGTCTAATTCATTATTGGCACTTGAAGAAGAGACAAAGGGTTCCATTAACCCATACAGAGTATTAGAGAAGGCACATGCAAAGACCAAAGCAAAAGGTTCCTCAACAGCCTGCATCATTGCTCTCACAGATGAGGTTTGTTTGCACTTCTTTTTAAATAGATTACAAGCATATCTACTGTTAGTTTATCGCATCCAAGTATCCCATCTAGTTCTATTTTTTCTTTCCCCGGCTGCTAAGTTAGAAAATTAACTAGTAATATATAGTTGAACTTGATGATTTACATTTGTGAATTCTTAGTAGAAAGATAATGAGAAGATTTGCAAATCTTGCCATTTAGTTCTATATATTTTACATAATTGATTTCTTTTAATAGGGACTGCATGCAATTAATCTGGGGGACAGTGGATTCATTGTAGTTAGAGATGGATGCACTATCTTCCACTCTCCAGTGCAACAGCATGGGTTCAATTTTACATACCAATTAGAAAGTGGTAATGGGGGTGATCTACCTAGTTCTGGTCAGGTCAGTTAATTTGCAAAAACTTTGCACACGTATAATTTACTAGAATAGTGGTATGATGCTGCTTTAACTTCCTGAATACTGTCTACATATTCAATGAGAGAAATCTTTGCTTGTTGTTGGCAATTTGAAGTTTCTGCCTCGGCTAGCAAATAAATTTGTTTGCTTGTGTTGGTCGTTGAAATTTATGTTCATTTACAAGAGCATCTGTTAGAACTTCCAAATATTCTCTCTGCACAAACTGAAACCTTTGATTTTGTGTGTCTCAGGTGTTTACGATTCCTGTTGCACCGGGTGATGTTGTCGTCGCTGGAACAGATGGGTTATTTGACAATTTGTACAACAATGAGGTTTCAGCTGTTGTTGTTGAAGCAATAAGAGCTGGTTTAACACCTCAAGCCACAGCTCAGAAGGTAGCAGCTTTGGCACGTCAGCGTGCGCTGGACAAGAACCGTCAGACACCATTTTCTTCTGCTGCTCAAGATGCTGGATACCGTTATTATGGTGGAAAGCTCGATGATATCACTGTTGTTATTTCATTTGTTGCTCGCTCCAATGACCTGTGAGTTTGTCATGCAAAATAGCCTTGTTGAAATGTCATAGTTGTCTGTAGTTCTTGTAGCTCTTTTTGTAGCTGGTAGTTGTGGGGAAACCATTAGTTTGAAATTTTGGCCATGAAACCTAGTCAAACGAGCTGTATTTCATGTTGCTAATAAATGTCTCCTTTTGTCTGCCAAGCAAACTGGGTATTTTCCCTTCTGATTCTAATTTTATCGTTGGCATAAGAAATGATTAAACAATAGATTGGATCCAACGGCTGAAGCTATGAGGCTCACAGCTAAGGAATTTGCGACAAGTAACTGTAGGCTTGTGAGGGATGGATCTCATATTGCTGGTTGTTCACGTTAAGTCTTTTTCAGCCTAAAGGAACCCATATGTTTAAATGCCCACATGGACCAGGTGGTGTCACCGTGTCAAATTTAGTTGGACATTTTGGTTTAGTTCTTGAAAGATAAGTTTTTACTTATCCAGATCAAACTCCGGAACCAGGGACCTATATCCATCCCTGATACCACTGAGCTAAAGCTGCTCGGGCTATAGTCCTTGTTATCTTATTTATTTATTTTTTATTTTTTTAAAGTATATATATATAATCCAACAACATACAAATCTAATCGATTCTTGAGATAAATAAGGCTCATCTAAATCCCTTCCTAAGGAACAGCGTACCACCCAAAAATCTCAAATAAAAACCTTCATATCATTAAATGATATATTTCATCCTTGATAAATAAATCCCACCGAAATCCCTTTTAAGGAAGACGGTGTATTCCCCAAAAGTCCCAAATAAGAACCTTCATATCATATTAGTTTGCCAATTGTCAAAACCTAGTACTTCCTGTTTAAGATTGACCACAAACGATTGCCTTCTCGCTAGTTATTCACCTGATAGCTCAACAAACCAGAAGAAAAAACACTAATTCTGGTGGTCTTCTAGCAGTGGAATGGTCAAAAGATAAACTACAAGATGAATTAAAACTACAAACAAGAAAATATTACAGCCAGAACATCAACTCAAAACTTAGGACTGTACACCAGATTGTTTATTCATAAAAGTACGTCTCAAACTGATTAAGGCAGCTTTATTCAAGACTACGAAAATCCAGGAAACGCTGCGAAGTTGGTAGTTAATCTAAACCATGCTCCTCACACCCCCCTTGCCATTTGCCATTTCGGCTTCTCTTTTCAGCTCTCCTCTCTGTTGTCCTGCTCCTTGTTGCCATCCTCCTCCTTGTCCCTCCTGCTCCTCTCTTTGTCTTGCCTGTTTTTCTCGATCTTCTTCTGTCTCCTTGCTCTTCTTGCTCTCTTGCTGCAGTTTCCTCTCTTCTTCTCTCTTCCTCTTGGTGCTGTCTCTCCATCTCTTGCCTAGCTTCTTCTTCTTGCCTGGCTTTGCCGTTCTCTTTCTTCTTGTTGTTGTCTCTTGGCCTCTTCTTGCTGCCTTGCTTCAGCTTCTTCTCGTCTTCTCTGCTCCTCTTGCTGCCTTTCTTCTTCCGGTTGTTGTCTCTCCCCTTGTCCTTCTGGTTGCCCTTCTTGTTCCTCCCTCTTTTGCCTTGCTTCTTCTTCTGCTTGTTCTCTTGCCCTTCGTTCTCTTTCTTCTTCCTGTGTCCTTGCCTCTTCTTGCTCTCTCTTTGCAGCCTCTTCTTGTCTTCTCTGCTCTTCTTGTTGCCTCTGTTGTTCTTGTTGCTGTCTCTCCATTTCTTCTTCTTCTCTTCTCTGTTCTTCTTCCCTTCTTTTAGCTTCCTCTGCTTCTCTCCTCTGTTCTTCTTCCCTTCGTTTAGCTTCCTCTTCTTCTCTCCTCTGTTCTTCTTCCCTTCTCCTGGCTTCCTCTTCTTCTCTTCTCCGTTCTTCTTCCCTCCTCCTGGCTTCCTCTTCTTCTCTTCTCCTTTCCTCCTCTCTCCTAGCTGCCTCCTCTTCCTCCTCCTTTCTCCTCTCTTCTTCCTCTCTTCTTCTTTGTTCTTCCTCTCTTCTTCTTTCTTCCTCTTCCTTCCTCTTCCTAGCTTCCTCCTCCTGCCTTCTTCTCTCAATCTCTTCCCTCTCCTTCATCCATTCTTCCTCAGCGCAAGAAGTGCAATCTAGTATTAGTGACTCCTCTTGCGGAGACAAAATCTGTTCGATCGTCGCGTTACTGACATTAAAAGACACTGCCAGGATCTGCGTGTCCAAAGTTTGCAAGAATGACCTTTTCCCTGCCAGAAACTGCGGATAATTTCTCCTTGTCGTAGTGCTGAAACCCATGAAAATAAAGGATCCATTGTTGAAAGACATCTGAGCCATGGGATGGAATCTGGGAACTATTAAAACATCACCTTCGTTGGCCTCAAATCTCATGTTTTGGCACTCGGATTTGTTTGCACTGCTAGGACAGACCACCGAAATCATTCCTCGTCCTTGTAACACTACCGATATCTCAGTGGCCATGGGATTCCAGTGCGGCCCCATCATTGAACCCTTTGAAGCGAAACAAAATAAAACAAACAAACAAGCAGCAAACAGAATAGTTAGTGTGAGTCTTCTGTCAGCATAAACAGTGGCATGTCAAGAAACACGAACCTTTGTCAAGTTTACATAGAAAACACCAATGTTCGAGCCTCTGAGCAAAGGAAAGGCTTTCCTGTCGACTGATAGGCTCCATCCATTACAATTCTTGAAATCTGCGTCTGCATCAAGAATGTTGTAGGCTCTATTTTTCTTCTTCTTGCTGTTGATGGCAGCATTGAAGGGGACACTTCGGCTGCCTAGAACGAGCTTGAGGAACCGAGATTCCAGATCATGGATGGTATCTTTCTCCTTTGGGATTCTATGAATTATCAATGGAGGCCGGGTTGCACTTTTTAAGGACTCAATAACCTCCGGTGGGACCTTGTAGTACAACAGTATAAAATGGAATGGCATTGGTAGATGGTACAAAACGAGATAAACTAGAAGTAGATGCAAGAAAACTAATTGCGAATTATACCTTAAAGGCCGATTGCAGGGTCTTCCCATCAAAGCCAAGAATCAGGTGTCTAATGCTCGAATATGCCCCAATGGCGGGCTCCTGCATTCGTGTAATTTCCATTCAAACATTAAAAAAACAAGCAAACTTCGTCTTTGTTCTCCACTATTATCTGCAATTCAACTTGAAAGAAAGCACAAGAGGACACGTAGGAAGACTTACGAATAAGTTGTCGTCCGTGTTGGAGAAAATTGCATAGATTCTGAGCTTCTCTCGTTCCATTTCTAAGCTGCTCTCCAGATAAAACACAGAACCAGGGCGCAACCTATACATATCTCCTCGTCTTATATTTATATTTCTCACTTTATTTTCACCTTCATCTTCCCCATGCGCCCAAATCAACCTCCCACTCCCTACATCAATACCCAGAAAAAAAAAAAAGATTGAAAAAGAAACGACAGATTAGCAATTAATCGAGGAGTAGCTAGTACTACTGCTGTGGCTACTAACCAGTGTGAACAAAGAAAACCATGTCTGCATGGAGGAGTACAGGGAGGAAGACGGAATTTGGTTCCAATGTGATGAACTGAAGATAATATCGTGCTCCCAATCTGGTTCCATCCCTGATTTGAACGGCGGAGATCTGTCCGAACTCAGTATCGAGAAGAGACGTTCTCTGATGCCTCTTCACGAGAGGCAACTCACAGGAGATATCATCGTTCACATCATTCAAAGCCTGAGTGCCGAGAAAGAAAGAGATGAAAACGGAGATGAAGAAAGCGTGAAACGGCAAACCGAGAGACTTATGTTTCATGGTGTTCTCCCTTGTGAAGCGAGAAGAGGAATGAGAGTGAAGATTAAGCGTAAAACTGAATATGTTATAGGTGGAGGAAGACGATGATGAGTTACGTGTCAGGAGAGCTGACACGTGCATGTGCATGGGGGAATACGTGGCAGATTGTTTTGAGGGGATATATATTTAAGAAAGAAAAATGATTTGGGAAGTTGATAAATAGAGTTGATGGGAGTAAAATAATGTGCTGGAATCACGTGAAGACCTCAGAGACCAGAGGGTTGGAATGTAGTCCAAAGTGCTGAGAAGAAGAGGTCAGGGATAAGAGAGATGGGTTTTCTTTGAATTGTGTGTTGATTTTGGACTTGGATTTCTTTTTTTCTTTATTCTTTTTATAATTTCGAGCTGATAATTTTTGAAACAATATTAGTATCGAACACAATCTTAATGTTTTGTGCCCAATTTGAATTTTTCCAAAATTGTATATGTGGCTAATGACATCGGTTACCACCTTTATATTATTATTATAAATGTTTGTCACGGATGTCATGTATTTTTTAATTTTTAATATATACTTTAATTTTTTATTTATAAACTAACAGTTAAATTATTTAAAAAAAAAATTAAATCCCCTCACGCTTTGGAAATCCCATCTCCTCTCTCAAGTTCTATTCCCATGGTTGACTTAATATGCCTCAGCCTCCGTTGCACGCCTGAATCTAGGCACTGTTAAGTGACTTTTTGTGGTCTATTTTTTCTTCCTCCCTCTTGATTGTTCTCTCTGTCAACTGTTTTCTTTTTTTTTTTTTTTTTTTTTTTTTTTTCTTTCTTGGATCTGGGTCTTGATTATTTCACCCTTTTTGGGAGAGATTTTGAAGATGAAGTCTCGAGTGGTATTGCGGGTGCTTTGGTTAGGAAAGAAGATTACACCTCCATCATTGTTGATAATGGTGATGAAGGAGAATGAGAATAATAGGAAAGATTTTTTATGCTCTTTCAAATAGATTTGATAGTGGATAAAAGTGTCGGTAAAAGTAGGACAAATAATATAGCAAATTGAGCAGAGACGTGCAGAACACTCTGTAGAAAACAAAGATTGATAATTTGAAAATTGCTTGCAAAATTTACCACAGCTGAAGGTGCATATTTATAGGCTTATAACCAAAAGTTGATGAAGATAAAAGAATTGAAAAAATCTTAACTAATCAGTTATGTTGGTACTAATTTGGAATTATAATCCCACAAAATCTCTCAAAATTTAGATAGGATAAAACCAAGAGTCTTTTGAATTAACCTTCGACACTATCTCTTGATTCAAAATTGTCTAAGACATTGAAGAGCTTTTATGACTATGTCATTTATTTGTTCATTTATATTGCAAAACTTTGAAACATTAACGTTTTTTGTCATAAATTCTCAAATAAAATAAAAATAAATATCAATATGCTTTATTATTATTTTTTTTTATGGTAAACTAAATTTTTGGTCATACAATTGATATTTTATTATCATAAAAAATTTATGGTGCCTTGTTTTTCTTTTGACCAAAGATCGACAATGAGTCTTCTCAACCATACAACTAAAGAAGTGGTAATAACATATTTCGTTTCTAAGAAGACAAAGCTATTGTAACTTGCATATTTTATCTCTAACTTTTGACCCAAAACTAAAAATACTTTCGCAAGTGCTTTTTTTGACACTCAAAAAATATATTCAATCACTGTGAGTAAAACTAAATAATTTAAATTCTAAAACATTGAGTATATTAGATTTCATAATCCTTTTTGGACTTTTTTTGTAACTCCAAAGTAGTATTTTATAGGATTATTTATGAACCTTAATACTACACAAGGAAAAAATGAAATATTTGGTAGCTCCTGAAATTTCTTGCAGTAAACTTTTTAGTACAATCTTTAAGCTGTAATTTTTCATTCACATTCATCAGTATAGTTGCAATCTTACAATGAAGCATGTTAAATTTTTTTAAGAATGTCAGTTGCATATATATATGGGGTAAAATAAACACTCCATTTGCTCAT
Source organism: Carica papaya (assembly GCF_000150535.2). Next base: position 24,622 of record NW_019014534.1, read on the forward strand.
TATTTCTCCTTAATCCCCAAGAAAATAATGCAAAAAGTCTAAAACAAACATTTCAAATATTTCTATCATACTAAATTTCAGTTCAACTATAAGATAATGAAATGAGCCCATATAAATGCTATCATCAATATATATATATATATATATATATATATGCAGATCATAAAAACAATATCTTTACCTCACTTCTTTAAGTAAATTCTGGGCTCACTTTCACCTTTTTTTAATACATTTTCAAGAAAATATGAGTCAATTTTCATGTACTGTGCCTGTGGAGCCTGTTTTAATTCATAGAATAATTTTCTCAGCTTGTATATCTTTGCTTCCTGGCCGCCAACCACAAAACCTTGAGGAGGTGTAATATGAATTTCTAGTTCACCATTTAAAGAGGTTGACTTAATGTCAAATTTTATAATTGTACACTTAAAGGCAAAAAAATTCTCATGTTTTAAAACGAGCAATATGAGAAAATATTTCTTTGAGATCAGTACCTTCTTAATGTGATGCAACCAATTGAGTGTTATGCTTTTATATGCTCATATCATTATGAAATTTTATTCTAAATATCCACTTTCAACTAATTATATTTTTTCCTTTCCTTTTAGGCAAATCTATCAAGTCTCATATCTCATTTTTTTTAATCGTCTATTGAGTTCATTCATTGCACTTTTCTATTCTTTTTTTCTATTGCTTCTGTATAAGTTAATGGATATGAAACTAGTTAAACAAAGTTATCATATTCACATTTCTCATTCAAATATCTAAACTTTGTTGGAGATGTTTCATTTGAGAATGAGTTAGCATTACTTGGAGTTATAACAATAGGACTTGGTGAATTTACAAGGCTGCTATTGCTTGATATTGAAGGGGTGGAAGTTGGTGTTGATGTTTTTGTCAATTTCCTATCTCACTAGTACTACTTTGATCTTAACTTGCTTCTCTAGTGAACACATCATTTATGCTAATAATCACTTTGTTATTAAAAGAGTTATTTAGGCAATATATTTTGGAGTGAGGATAATAACCAATGAAAATGCATTTTTCATATTTTTCATCTAGTTTATTTTACTTTTGTGGATTAATCAAAACATACACAATATAGCAAAAAATTCTTAAATAGCTTACATATTGGCTTTAAACCTCTCCAAACTTTATATATTGTTTGATTTAAAATTACATTTGTAGGGGAGTAAAAAGAAGAAGAAACTCTTTTTTTTTTTTTTTTTCAAATTTGTGGTAGTCTTTATAAATCTTCAAATACATGAGTATATATAGGCACTAATACAACTCTTAATGTTACGGACCATATCTCATCTTATAAGGTAATGACCTATGCATACTTACTTAAATCACATAAACTCAAGTTAAGTAAAATAAACTAACTTTATTAATCATAACAGAGTCGCATAAGCGTTACATCCTTTAAATGTAAAACACAAACATATGTACAAGACTCTAAATTTTCTTACTTACATTACTAAACAAAAGTATGAAATAATAACCTTAATATCATAATCTACTTTTAAAACTTTTCTTTGTATTACTGATCACTCTACATCGATACCTTCAGTATTTAGAGGGTGATACAAGAGTAAGATCAAATATCCCAATAAGCGATAAAATCATAGTATAGTACATGCAATATATAGTTTCTTTACACACAACAAAACATATATCATATAATCTTTTTAAAATAGATATGAATCAAAAGACGAATACGCAAATCAGAAAATAGATTCACAATTACTTCGTTGTATACTTCATCCTTATTATGGAGGATTAATCAATTACCGTATGTTATGTGTAGGCACAGATACTTATCATTGATTACTCATGTATCTGACACAGAAAGATATACATGAGTAACCAAAGAAAGATATACATGAGTACTTTGAAACACTGCTACCCTTCGAATATGGAAGGATTAGGGCACGCA
>NW_019014534.1:33422-50990 GCF_000150535.2 Carica papaya
CATGCTTTGGTACATTTTGGTGCTTCCTGGATGCATGGAAAACTTCGAGCCATGGGACTCTGTCATGATGTCTCTTTTTAACTCACTGTCATCTAGGACATACACCTTGTCTTGAAAACAGAGTAATCCATCGGCAGAGATTCAGAATTCTGAGCTCACTCCCTGTTCTGCATCCTTCTTACGGGCTACCAGGGCGGGGTCGACTGACTGGGCTTCCCTTATTCTCTGGATTAACTCGGGTTGGACTGTCAGGCGGCCCAAACATGTGGCTTTCCTCAAGTCCTGGAGTCGAACCTGTTGTGTGGCCCTAATTTGCATGCATTCTGAAACCATCAAATGGGTTAAGATACCTGCACTTTTCCTGCTGAGAGCATCTGCTACCACGTTGCCCTTACCCAGATGGTATAAGATATCACAATCATAGTCCTTAAGGAGTTCCATCCACCTTCTCTGACGCATGTTGAGATCATTCTGAGTGAATATATGTTTCAAACTCTTATGATCGGTATAGATCTGAAAGGTCTCTCCGTATAAGTAGTGGCGCCAGGTCTTCAAGGCGTGTATATGATTGTGGCAAGCTACAAGTCATGGATAGGATAATTCTTCTCATGATTCTTTAACTGCCTGGACCCATATGCTATGACTTTTCCATGCTGCATCAGGACACAACCCAGGCCTAGATAGGAGGCATCACTATAAACTGTATATCCCCCCGATCCACTCGGTAAAGTCAGTACGGGTGCAGTAGTTAGCCGCTTCTTTAATTCTAAAAAACTTCTTTCGCAGTCCTCATTCCACTCAAATTTGGCATTCTTCTTTGTGAGTCGGGTTAGAGGAGCTGCTTGGCTGGAGAATCCTTCAACAAACCTGCGGTAATAACCTGCCATCCCCAGGAAACTCCGAATTTTTTTAACTGATGTCAACTTCTCCCAGCTAAGTACCACTTCAACCTTTTCGGGATTCACTGATACTCCTTCCTTCGATATGATGTGTCCTAGGAAGGCGGTCTGCTTAAGCCAGAATCCACACTGACTCAACTTTGCATATAACTTCTTGTTTCTGAGGACCTACAAAACTTGGCCAAGATGGTGAGCATGTTCTTCTCTGCTTTTTGAGTAGACTAAGATGTCATCGATGAACACGATAATAAATTGATCCAAGAACTCTCTGAAGACCCTGTTCATCAGATCCATAAAGATTTCCGGGGCATTGGTTAGCCCAAATGGCATGACTTAGAACTCATAGTGTCCGTACTTGGTTCGAAAGGCCGTCTTGGGGATGTTTTCTGTTCTTATCTTCACCTGATGGTAGCTTGATCACAGGTCTATTTTAGAGAAGACCTATGCACCCTGCAGCTGATCGAAGAGGTCATCAATTCTGGGAAGGGGATATTTGTTCTTGACCGTAACCTTGTTCAATCCTCTGTAATCAATATACAGTCTCAATGTTCCATCTCCCTTCCTTGCAAAAGTGACTCCGGCACCCCAAGGGGACACACTGTGTCTAATAAAATCACTGTCTTGCAATTCAGTGATTTGTTTCCTCAATTCTTCCATCTCAATGCGGCTCATGCGGTAAGGAGCAACTGAAATGGGCTGGGTGCCTAACTGTAAGTCTATAGTGAACTCGACTTCCCTGTCCACTGGCAGTCCAGGTAGTTCGTCCGGAAACACATCTGAAAAGTCTCGGACTACCGGAATATATTGGATACAAATTTCCTTCTTGGGCTTGCCTAGTTAGAGAAAATAGCAAGATTAAGGTACTAAAAAATTAAGAAGACTTACCATCAAGGAATAAGTACTAAATGATTTTATTAATTTATAAATAGCTCCTCATTGGGAGGATTAAATACAACCTTCTTATTAAAGCAATCTATGATGGCGTGATATGCCGCTAGCCAATCCATTCCTAAGATTACATCTAAATCCCCCGTGTCTAAACCTATTAGGTCTACACTCAGTTTTCTATTTGCTATCTTTACGGCACAAGCCCTGTAGATAACTTTTCCTAATAGTGTTTCACCCCCAGTAGTAGACACAAATAACAATGAATCAAGTTTATCAGGTGATACATTAAGTTTGGAAGCAAAAACATGTGAAACAAATGAATGCGATGCACCAGTGTCAAATAAAACATGAGTAATATGGTCACAGATAGTGTACATACCTTGTACCACGTCTGGGTCGGCGTCGGCTTCCTGCTGGGTAAGGTTGTAAACCCTGCCCTAAAAAGGAGGTCTTCTTTGGTTCTTGTTCCTTTGGCACTCTCTCGCATAGTGCTACCATATATGCAACAGGTGTTGTTGAGGCAGTAGCATGGTCGGTCCCCGTGATCCCTGCAACAGTGCTGGTAGATCTTTTCACGTGCTGCCTCTGGAGCCTGAGGAGGGGCCTGAATCACTAGTCTGCGGGGTGGAGCTGAGGGTCGGTGACTCCCTACCGACTGAGGACGGGTGTTAAAACTCCTCTCCACAATCTGTGCCTTTGCTAGAATGGCTGAGTATGTCTTGAGCTCCAGTACCAATAAGTGTTGCTTGATTTCTGGGCGGAGGCCCCACTGGAATCTCCTGGCCTTCCTGCCTTCATCCATCAATGTCTCCGGGGAGTATCGACCCAGTTCTAGGAACTTACTAGCATATTCCGATACCGTCATGTTTTCCTGAACTAGCTGAACAAACTCCATCTCCTTCAAGTGTCGGATGTGCTCAGAGAGATACTCCGCATGGAAGACCGCTAAGAACTGCTCCCAGGTGGCTGGTGTAGGCAGGGTGGCCTGCTTGAGCTCCCACCAATGACGTGCTTCCCCTACCAGCATGTAGGAAGCAAGGCTAGCTCTCTGCTCAGGAACCACTCCCAAGGTCTTGAAAGCTCTCTCAGTCTCCGCCAACCAGTACTGGGCATCTTCAAAAGAGGATCCCCCTGTAAAAATGGAAGGGTTCAGTCTCCTGTACCTCTCTATGTAGCCTGGGTCGATCAAGGAAGGAGCTGGGTCCCGTGGAAGAGGGACTGGGCCCGGCTGGGTATAGACTGGGGGGCCCTGTGGTGGCACCTGCTGATATGGTAGGGGCACCGGATTGTACTGTGGCGGTTCCGGGCAGTAGAGTGGTTGGGGCACTGGTTCATACTGCGGTGGTGGTGCCGGGTGGTACTGTGGTGGAGCAGGCTCGTGCCGAGGTGGCTCGGGATCTGCTTGCTGTAGCGGTGGCTCAACCCGTGGTAGTGGGGGAGGTTCAGGTAACTCCCTTATCTCCTCTCGACCTTGCTGGGCGGCCATGATCCTTTTCAACATCTCAAATATTCTGTCCACATTTTCCCGAGGTGAATCATCCCTGGCTGCTCGGTTTAGTGGGGGTCTTCCTCTTCTCATTTCTTTGCACCTGCATTTCACACGGAAGGGTTGAGTAACGATTTATCGGTGGGTATTTCTCTAAGCATTATTGTGTAAGGGATGAGTCTTAGGAACGCGGCTCTGATACCAACTGTAACGGCCCCGAAAATTTAAATGAAGATGTATGTATAAAAAATATTAAATGCGGAAGCGAAATAAAAATTATAAATAGAACTATAAAGTCTCTAGACGTCTAACTCGCCGTCTTCCTATGGAACGGGCTCGGGAACCACATCTTCCTGATCTGAAATGGTTAAGTAAGGAATGAGCTACACTAGCACAGTAAAGACATCACACTATCTCACTGCCACAGAAGTAAAGGTTGGTAGAAAACAAAAACAACTAATGAAGGATAATTTATAACAAACTCATTTATTAATAATAAAAACCTTTATTGTCCACTTACCTCGGTGAGATTTGTGAAAATAACATATGAAGATAATAACATTATAACCATCATAAAATCATAAACACTTAGTAACATAGTACATGTCATACTTTTGCACTTTAATAACCAGGCAACAAATTTCCTCTGTTACCAGACTACTAGTATCCTTGGGGATCAATAGGGGGTCCCTGCTATACGTGAACTATTGACATTAATAAGTTGATTCCAGGGCCGTCCCCATACCCCGTCCGGTATGGGCGCCAAAACCATAAACCTCAATGCCCCGTCCGGTATGAGGGTGAAACGGGCCGTCCCCATACCCCGTCCAGTATGGGCTCCAAAACACATAAGGTCTCCATATCCCGTCCGATATGAGAGACCACGTTCCCGGTAGGGTTCCCTACGGATCCGGTCCGTCCACCATCTCCCAGGATATCTAGTCAGGCTGTTCACATTATCCATTTATTAATTCACATAACATTTTTCCCATTTTCATTGGTCTCAATTTTCCAATCACATTTTTCCCATTTTCATTGGTCTCAATTTTCCAATCATACACAAACATGTAAACTAATAATAACACCAAACAAAACAACACAACATTGGGTTCACCATAATTCAAACCATAATAAAAGAAACCATGATTCATGCATACAAAACCATAAAATAAATACATCAAATACCATAATGCATTTAATACTGAAAAATAGATCAAACAACAACTGACCGACAATATATCATATTCGGGCTCCATTGGCAACCTCAATCAATTATACATATCTATAAAGTCATAAAATACCGTTTTATCATTTATTAGGCTTTAATGCCGTGATAAGAAATAGGGTGAGAGATTCTTACTTGTTTCGGGGTTTGAAATCGGCTCTACAGTGCGCCTACGGGCTGTCCCTAAATTCTCTGAATTTTTTCCGGGAAACTGAAACGCACTACCGGTACCTGCATGTGTTCCAAAAACCCTAAATCAGACCCAAGGCCCATTTTCGACCAATATCGAAATTCCAGCACGGCGGCTCCGCCGTGTTCCGGTGATGGCACCGCCGTTCGCGGCTGCAATCCGCCTCGGGTTGGTCATTTTCGGCCGAATTTGGCCAAACTTGCATTGGTTCCTTCGATAAAACAACCCTAGGGCCCTCGGTGGACTAAAAAATTATGAAAAACTGAGACTTACCGGCGGAGGAGCTCTCAGGTGCGGCAGCTTCTCCGGCGCGAGTCGCAGTTTGATGTTTTGCTCCAGTCAACCTATAGAGAAAAGGACGGTGATCACAGTGGTGTAAAAATTGCATCAAACGAGAATCAAAAAGGGCCTCATCGGAGGCAAAAACCGAAGGAAGCCGCGACAGCGCCGCTGGACTTCGGCGGTATTTTTCTGCTGATTGGCCGGTGGTTGAGCTCTGATTTGGCCATAGTCGGATTCAGCTTCGAAAAATGAGCCAAAGGAAACAAATTTACCTCGTTTGGCGGTCAGAAAACCCTTCGGTGCGGTGGCAGGTGGCGGCGGCCGGCTCCTCCGGTGTCTGGTTCTTCTTCTCCGGTGAGGGAACTGGCGGCTAGGGTTTGGGGTCGGGTGTGGGTGAGGTTATTTATAACCTTTCTCTTTTAATCTCAGCCGTCTATCACGATTTAATCTGGGCCGTTCGATCACGATTAAAATGGGAATAAATTTGGACCGTCCGTGCGTGATTCAATCTGGGTCGTTCGCACGCGTGAGATCTGGGCCGTCCGTGCTTGTGAGATCTGGGCCGTCCGCACGCGTGAGATCTGGACCGTTCGATCGCGTGCACGCGAATTGCTCACCTGGCTCCGTCTGCGTGGTCTCTCGCGTCAGCTTACTTGCCACGCAACGTGTTCTGGTTGGCCGGGGTCGCTGACTGGGCTGCTAACATGGCTGCTGACGTGACACAACTTTTCTAAATTGCGTTTTAACCATTGGTTTCCGATTTTCTTTTCAAAAATACCCCCAGAATCCAAATTTCACCCATTTTTTCCAAAATCAATTTCAATTAACTCCCAAAAATAATTTTACCCTATTTTATTATTATTATTATTATTATTTTCATTAAATTAAAATTTTATAAATTAAATATTAAAAAATTAAACTAAAATTCTAATATATATTAAAATAAATAAGAAAAAAGTAAAAAATAAAAAAAATAAATTGGGTGTTACATCCTTTAAATATAAAACATAAATATATGTACGAGTCTATAAATTTTCTTGCTTACATTACTAAACAAAAGTACGAAACAGTAAACTTAATATCAGTGTCTAGCTTCAAAACGTTCCTCCGTATCAGCATTCACTTTGCAGCGGTATTTTCAGTATTTGGAGAATGCTAAGGGTGTGAGATAAAATATCTCAATAAGTAATATTATGAAATCACAACATAGTACATACAATATATAGTTTCTTTACACATAATAAAATATATATCATATAATATTTTCAAAACATATATGAATCAGAAGATAAATGCACAAATCAGAGAACAGATTCACAATTGCTTCGTTGTATATTTTATCCCTGCTATGGAGGATCAACAGTTACCACACATTATATGTAGGCACAGAGACTTATTATTGGTTTTCCATGTACCCAAACACAGAACGAAATATATGAGTACCTTAAAACATTGCTATCCCCCGAAAACGAAATGGTTAGGGCACACAGATCAAACTGTTTCTCCATACATCCGAACATGGAATAGTTATGTATGGGTATACACTTATCACTTTGCCAATACATCCAAATACGGAATGGTTATGTATAGCCACATTGAAGCCTAACATAATGTTGGTATTTTTGGAACAATTTCTTTCCATAATGAGTGATGCACATATATCAAAATTATTTTTCGATAAAATAAAGTGAATAACACTTATATCGAAGTTAAACTTTAACAAATACTTACTTAGAAAATACGAAATACAAATTGAATATTTGCACATTTTTATACTGAAAATATGTAAAATATTTCAAAATTACATAGGTTATGAATTCATAATATCCACTTATCTTTGATCCTTAGTAGTCGTAATCCTAATTTTCACAGAGTTCCAGCTTTATTTATGACATTTTCTTCTAAAAAATCCAGCAGAGTTTCAAGATGATTTTTAGTTACTTTCTGGGCTAAAAAATATCCAATATAATACTCAAGAACTAATCCTAAAAATCAAAGAGAAACTGAACTTCAAAATTTTAAAAAAGACTTACTTTTCTAATGGTTTATAACTTCTTTTTGATCGTGAACCTTCTTCATCATCTCTTTCTCTTCTTCTGCACTCACAAATTTAGCAGAGTTTCACAAATTTTTTTATCTAAAACCTCAAAATACTCTAAAAAATCACACACTTTGTACTCCCTCTTTTTCCTTCACTTCTATGCTTCTTACTATTTTTCTTTCATTCAGAATGTCTCTTCTTCCCTTCTTTCATCCATTATTTATAGGAGTTGGGAGCTACAAGAGAAAGGTTGTTACCATTTTGTCATACCATTTTATCTAAAAGTTACCACAATTCATCATGTTACTTCATTTAAAAGGTTACCACTTTTCACATGCCGTTTTATCTAAAATATTTTTTCACAAACCATTTCATGTAAAATATTGCCATTTTTCACATGTCACTTCATTTAAAAGTTATTACTTTCTATTATATTACTTTATCTAAATGTTACCACTTTTCACATATTACTTCATCTAAAAGTTATCATTTTTTGTTCTATCATTTTATATAAAAGTTACCATTTTTCATTATACCACTTCATTTAAAAAGTTTTCACTTTTTTTATGTATCTTAATGCTTATTCTAATTTCTTCTGTATCTATTATTTTTCTGTTTGATTCTAAATTGTGTCCTTAATCTTATTGTATATTTTTTGTAACGCCCTGAATTTGACAAATACTCATTCAATTTTGAGATAATAAAACATTTTCTATTTTTTCTCTTCAATTATCATTCGTTTCTATCCATTTATTTCCCTTTTGTTATCTTATTCTATTATGGAACGAGTAATTAAATTAAATTCATCAAAAAAATACAAAAAATATTTAAAGAAATTCGTTTTGGACCTTTTTGAAGATAATTTAAGAAATCTGGGCACAATTGTAATATAGAGATGGCTTATTTGAAAAAAAATTAAGGAAACAGGGGCTGCGTCAGCATGTGCTTATATGCGAGAAGCCAGGTTGGCAATCCGCATACCAAACAGATCGAACGACCCACATCCATTCCCACCCACACGAACGATCGGATCGCAATCCTACCTAGATTCAAACCAACTACCTTGATCAACTACATAGAGATTCGATGGCTGATTGATGAACGAGCAAGATTCACTTCTGAAAATCAAGATAGATGGCTAAGATCTGCACATCGAATTCGCCTAAACAGACCCTGATCGTGCGATCCTCCTTTTGTCACTCAAGCCCGATCGAGCAGCCAAGACTAAAAGAAGAGGGGTATTTAAACCACTCCTTTATCATCTCAGAAACCCTAGTCGACAAGGGAAAAATTTGAAGGACCAGGGGGTCGCCGGAGAAGAGAAACCAGACGGCGGAGCTCGGTGGCGACGTCATGCTGGAGACCAAATCGATGCCGGTAAGGCTAATTTTTCCCCTCTTTCTCTGTAAAACACTTCCCATCCACATTTTAAGTTGATTTCCACTATAATTCTGCTAGATTCGACATAATCGAGGGAGAAGAGTGCCGGGGAAGAAGAACCAATTGGTGGAACTTAGTTGCGTTGCCGTGCTAGAACCCCAAATGGTCCCCGGTGAGTTTTATTCGCTCCTTTTCACCGCCTTTTATGTATTTTCACACCATTTTAATACATACTTCCTAATTCCACCAGAAAACCCAAAACTTCAAGAGTCGGGAGTCGTCGCGAACTGCAGTTGAGAGAGATGGTGTTTTGGTCTCTAATCTAGTGTAGGAATACCTCAATCCCTCCCTTAGTAATGGTTTAATTGAAGGTCGGACTAAATAAAAAAAAAGAAAATAAAAGTATATATATATAAATGATATATATATATGTACTTAATTAAATTCAAATCTAATTCATGTTGTGAAATCAGATCTTCCAGGTTGTCGATGGAGTTAATAAACTTTTATTTATTATTCTAGTTATTTCGCCCATCCTTAATTTTTTGTACATTTATTCTTTACTTTTATATTTATTTTATTTTATTTTCATTCTATGTATTTACATATTATTTAGTTTTTTATCCCTATGCAGTTTATCAATTCTGTCTTCATATTTATTTTGTATGATTGTTAAGAATCGATGTATTGATCATACATATTGAATTGCTGCATTTCATTTTATTTATTACATTTATCTTGTGAATGATTATTTTATTTCATAACTTTCTTTTGTTTAATTTTATTTGTTTCATCATAACTTTTATTAGTAGTGTTCGTTTAATTTATGGAACGTGCGTTCCACTTACATAATTTTTGTTAGATTTTGATTTGGTCCTTGATGAGTAGCAGAGCACGATTCACTTGTTTCTCGTTTTAGTGATGTACAAGTTTTACATGCCATTAATATCTTGAATAGTGTAAAATTATATATAATTAAATGTATGTGTAACCATGAATATAAATCAGATATGTGGTATCTGGAGAGAGTGTATGGGCTTGGTACATAGGGTAAACCCTACAGTGGACGTGTCCTCAATCTCATGGGGGTTGGAGGTCCGATACCAGACGGAGTTGGGAGTTAATTAATCACGCTCATACTAAACGAGGTATTGAGATGGTATTTTATTATGGCGCCCATTACTAGATGGGGTATGGGAACGACCAATAATTTACAAAGAAAATACTTTTGTTCCCATGTGTAGCAGGGATCTTTATGGGCCCCCAGCAATACTGGTAGTGCAAATAAAATTATAAAGACCAAGGACTTGAATAGAAATACAGTTATAAATTAACTGCGGAAGCGAAATAATAGAGTTAGGATTTACATTCCTTACACAATATTTTAAAATACCCAATAGGGTTAAGGGGATGTTCATTCTAAAAGAACAAACGAAAATCAAATAAATAAATGAAAAACAAATCACTAAGCATCATAGGATGACATTCACTAGCTTTTAAAGGGAGTCCATGTGGTGAACTATTCACAACCCTCTTGTTGATTGGGATCTGGACTTTATTCTCCTAATATGAAATAGTTATAGTTAAAGAAAGAGTGAGCTACACTAGTCCAGTAAGAATATCATACTAATCACATATACGAATAATTGAATATTGGTAAAAATCAGAAAAACAACCAATGGAGCCCTTAATTTAATGTAAATTCATTTACTATAAAAAAAGTCATTTATTATATATTTGTGTAACAAGTCTTTCTCAATAATAATTTATGAAAACTCATATTCATGCGCTATTATTTATCACATATAAGATAACAAGAAATGATCATTTTATATTTTTACTTACTTACCAGTACCCCTAGAAGTTCATAGGGATATCCTCATTCTCGTGAATCCAATAACCAATTAAACAATTAATCGGCCGTCCCCAGACTTCGTCTAGTAATGAGTGTCAAACATCCACCACCTCGATACCCCGTCCGGTATGAAGGTGAACCATATCTCCCAAACTTTACTAGTAAAGGACTTCCCAGTCTCATGTGACTGAGGTAACCTTCACGGTAGGGTTCCTTATGTACCAGACCCGTCTGCCCTTTTTCGGGTACCCAACAAGTATTTCTTATACAGATTTCCATCAGTATAACAATTAACCATGTAATAACCATATCTCATTTTATACTCATCATTCACTTAAACAATAATATAGTTTAACACAGTCAAATAACCAATGATCGAAATACCGACACGTAATGCAGGGGAAATAAATGACAAAATGACTAGAAAGACCTTAAAAACCATAAATTGAGTTACGCATAGTATAATAGTAAACAAATATAGGCAATACAGGAAATCAAAACGACTAATCGATTCCGCCTCCACTAGTTACTTATAATTATTTTTTAGGTTCTCTAATTTTTCATAAAAACACACAATTATTAATTATTAAGCCTTAATTTGCCGTAACGGAGAAAAAGGTGAGGGATTCTTATCCGAATCAGTGTCCGAAATACCGAATTTTTTACTGCACCTACTAGCGGTCCTAGAATTTTCTGAATTTTTCTGCAGAGATTAAAACACGATTCACGTACCTAAAAATACCTTTTAAAAACCCCAAAATCGATGTTAAAAATTATTTTCAGTCAATTTTGGGGTGCCACTGTGCTCCAACGACGGAACCACCGCCCGCGGCGGCATTTTACCTCGAGCTGGCTATTTTTGGTCGGTTTTGGCTAGTTTCGGTCGAATTTATACATATCCTGCAAAAAAACACGTTACGGAACCTCGGTTGGCCGAAAAAATCAGAAAACAAAAACCTACAAGTGGTGGAATTTTTCAGGTGCGGTGACTCTACCGGCTCACCCTCGCGACTGAGATTTTTTCTTTCGTCAAGTTGTAGAAAATAGAACGGTGAACACAACGGTGGAAAAATCGCACAAAACGGAAAATGGGAAGAGACTCATCGGAGGAGGTTGCAGGTTTTATCTGCGGCGCCGCCGCCAGGCTTTACCCACGGTTTTTGGCTCACCCACCATTCATTTTATTCTGATATGGCCACAATGGTTCTTGGAATTGAATTCCGAGCGGGTAGGAGAATTTTTACTTTTTTTGGCGGTTGGAGGTGGTTCCAGTACAACAGCGGTCGGCAGTTGACTCCTTTCTTTGGTGACTGGTTTTTCTTCTCCGGCGGGAGGCTGGCAGCTAAAGGTTCGGGTTTAGTGTGATGCAAAATATTTGTACCCATCTCGCGTTAATCTGGACCGTTTATCGCATTTGATCTCGACCGTTCGATCGCGCTAAGGAGGATATGAATCTGAACCGTTCATCGCATTTGATCTCGACTATCCAATCACACCTAAGGGGGAAACGGATCTGGACCGTCCATGCACGCGAGATTGCTTCTTGGTCATCCGATTGCGGAGCACGCGGATCGCCATCGTGGCCTCCCGCATGGCATCGAGTCAGCGTGCTTTGCTACGTGGCATGTTCCGATTCGTCGAGACTGCCTACTGGGCGGTCTTACGTGGCCATTTTTTTTATTTGCATTCTAACCTTCAGTTTCTGATTTTTTTTTTCAAAAACACTATCCGAACTTAAATTTTTACCTATTTTTTTTCAAAATTATTTTTAATTTCATTCATAACCTATTTTTTTTCCATAATTTCACATTGAATTAAAATTTATTAATTTCAAAAATAAATTTTTTATACATTTTAAAATATTAAAATTAATCCCAGACAAAATTTCGGGTTCGAGTATTACAAAAATGACAACATGTAATGAAAATAGCGATGGTAAGTAACCTTATTTTGAGTAAGATGATAACGAATTAATCATATTTTCACTATGTCCCTGAATATGTCTTAATGTTGTATATGAATGTTGTTGATAAGAAAACAGGTAATAAAATGGTTTCTATAAAAAAAGAAGGGTAAGAGCGCACCAGGGTTATTTTTGATTAAAAATACGCTCCCTCGATTATTTTATGACTTTTCTACAACCCTTTGGTTATTTTGTCGGTGGTAAGATTTTTGGTATTCTTATTAAACTAGTGTAGCTCATCCCCTTCTTATTACCATTTTAGATCAAGACGATCAAAATTCAGATCCCGAATAATAAGAGAATAGTTAGGACATTATTCATTTCTGCAATGCCAGATTCGAAATGATGTTAATTATTATTTTGTAGTAGTTTTCTCTTTTTAAGTTCTAAACATTTTAATAATCTCTATTTGGGTAATCAAAGTTAACGTGCAAGGAATGTGACCTTATAAACTAAAGGTATATAATTCTCCTGCGCAATGATAATTTCAATCTTTCTATATTATTATAATCAGGTTAAATACTTGAAGTCCTTATTAGGAGTTTCGGATTTTTATATTTTTAAATACATATAAAGACTAAATTAAATATATTAAACATAAAAAATTAACTGGAGTTATTTTTGAGCTATCAGACTTAAAATTGTGAATTCATAAATCATAATTAAATTTAATTCATGAATTATAATTAACACATGAATTATATAAAAAAACTTAAAAGATACATATTTAAGCTTAATACATAAACTATTTAGAAAAATTCAAATGTCACATATTAATTATCATATTCATAACATATATTTAACTCTTAACTCCCAAACATCATAAAAAGTTTAGACATATTGAAATTTATAAATTATTATTTTCAACAAGTGTTTTTTGTGAGAATTTATTCAATTTTTTTTTTAAAAAAATATACGATTAATATAGACAGAAAATTAGAATAGAAAGTGTATAAAAACTTGAAATAAAATTAGGATAGAAATTTATTTAAAAAACAGAAATTGCATAAAAGCTTTTAAATTGTTATCTCTATTATTAAATATTAAAGAGACGATTATTCTGAAATAAAAAATCTGAAAATCTTATGTTCCTGCACATTAGGAATTAGGAAGACCTTAATTTTGAAGTTTTATCCAACTAGATGATATAAAACAAGGCAATCAGTATTACACGGCGACCCTCATTTTTCATCCTGAAAGAAAAGGCCAAAACTTTACAGAGCAATTTAACTCATTCAAGAAAAAAGGTAACATATATAATAAAGAAAAAGAGAGAATATATATATATATATATATATATATACACACACACACACATAGAGAGAGAGAGAGAGGGACTGATATACATACAGATACCCTTTTAATCTCTGCCATAGCTATATTTTTTAATTCACCAAATCGATATCTATTTCTTTTTATTGAATTTTTTTTTTCTTTTCAAAATTACTAATTAAAATATTCTTTTTATTCGGAAAAAGAAAATGGAATAATTAGATATACAACCGTTTTTTACTCTTTAATTTGCGACACTAACAGATATAGTTTACTGTCCAATCTTCCAAAATTCTTCATCTGTGGACAAATAATGACTTGCTCATATCAACAATCCAAGTGGTATGAAAAAAACAAATACCAAAACATACCCCCTTCTCTCTCTATATATATATATATTATATATTATTAATTGAAGTATTTATGACTGAGTTAAAAATTTGATTTAATCTTTTTATTATTAAAAGAAAAAAATTATGTGGTCCACATAAATGGCATGATACAATAGTCATTAGACATCACAACACGTAACAAATTTGGAAGAATCACACCGAGCCTTCAAACCCACAAGTCTACGACAAAAAATATCAACATTACTAATCTTACCTCATTACAATAACTATATATTGTTGTATTTTATATTTTAACTATTTCGATCATGGTGTGTTTGTATGTGTTTGTGTTTGAGTACATGTAAAAATTCGGAACTTAAAAAAAAATAAAGATACGAATTGAATGCAGAAGTATAATAATAGAGTTAGGATTTATATTTCTTACACAATAATTTAGAATATCCAATACGGTTACAAAAATATATTTTCTAAAAAAATAAATGAAAATCAAAGAAATAAACGAAAAGTAAACAACAATTCTCGATACTCCGTCCAGTATGAGGCGACGTTCACGGTAGAGTTCCCTATGTACCAGATCCGTCCACCATCTCCAGGATATCCAGTAAGACTATTATTCATTCATTCATTCACTTAATCAATCAATTTTTCATTTATATTTAATTTTCAGTTTCATAATTTAACTGTAAATCAACACAAGACAAATAATACATGCATCAAGGAAACAAAACTGAATTATTTTACCAATTCCAGTATATTATCATACATTTAAAACTGTAAAATCAAACAGTCGGTTAAACAGAACAAACAATAATAAATAACTGGTTCTGACTCCATTAGTAACCTGTAATTAATTCTCGAAGTTTTCTAATTTACGCAAAATACCGTATTATTGATAATTAAACTTCAATTCCATAACAGAGAATAAGCTGAGAGATTCTTACACGAATCGGTGTTAGAATATCGAACTTTCAACTGCGACTACTGGCGGTGCTCAAGTTTTCTGAATTTTTCTACGGAGCTTAAAACACGCTTTACGTACCTAAAAATACCCCCAAAAAATATAAAATTGGTGTTAAAAACCTTTTTTGGCCAATTTTGAAATTCTGGCACGGCGACACCACCGAGCTCTGGCGACGGCGGTTTACCTCGGACTGACTGTTTTTACAAGTTTTGGCCGGTTTCAACTGATTTTATATCCATCCATGCGAGGAAACATCTTAGGGGGCCTTGGCTGGCCGAAAAAAGTTAAAAAAAATAAAAACTTACCAGCGGCGAAATTTTTCGATACGGCGGCTCCGCCGACTCACCTTCGCAACTGGACATTTTTCTTTGGTCAACTTGTAGAAAACAGAATGGTGAACATAATGGTGAAAAAATCGCATGAAACAGGAAATGGAAAACAGGAATGGGCTCATTGAAGGCAATTTCGGGTTTTGCTCGTGGCGGCACTATCAGATTTTGCCCCCGGTTTCTGGTTCATCCGCCGTTTCTTTTGCTCTGATTTGGCCGCGAGGGTGTGCGGAATCAAATTTCGAGTAGATATGAGAATTTATACCTTTTTTTACGGTCGGAGGTGACTCCGGCACGGGGACGGGAGGTGATCGGCTCCCTTCTCCGGCGAATGGTTCTTCTTCTCCAGCAGGAGGCTAGCGGTTATGGTTTGGGTTCGGTGTGATGCGAGATATTTATACCCATATTTCTTAAATATGGGTTGTTCATCACGTTTGATCTCGACCGTCCGATCGCGTTTAAAGAAAAATTGAATATGGACCGTTCATCGTGATTTGATCTCGACCGTACGATCGTGTTTAAAGAGAGAATAAATATAAACCGTTCATTGCATTTAATCGCAACCGTCCGATCGCGCCTGAGCAGGGAACGTATCCAGACCGTCCGATCACGGACACGCAGATTGCCAGCGTGGCCTCTCACGTGGCACCGAGTCAGCGTGTCTTGCCACGCGGCGCGCTTTAGTTCGTCGGAGCTGCTGACTGGGCGGTCCTATGTTTAATTGTGTTTTAACTATCAGTTTTTGATTTTTCTTTCAAAAATACTCTTTGAATCTAAATTTTCACTAATTTTTTTTAAAAATTATTTTCAATTTCATCATTCATATATTTTTTTTTCTAATTTTATATTAAATAAAAATTTATAAATTTATTACAGTATGTATATATATGTATAAATGTATATACATATTAAAGCAAAAGCAACATGAGTCGTTAGATGTAAGGTTGATTTTGGATTGTGATGGAGAGAAGATCCGACCACTATACCATCTTGTTTTCTAAAGTAAATTGATGTTGTTAATGGACTCCCTCTTTGTATCAAATTCATATAAAATCAGAATCTCAACTCTCAAACTCTCTCTTTTGTCTTCTTCAAGCTTCTTCTTCTCTCTTGTCTCTATAATTTCTCCTTCTTTGTTCATAAATCCTTAATACCTAAGTATTTGACTTGAGAGGTATATTCTTCTTTCATCTTTCTCAATAATTGTGTATATAATTATATTAATGGAACTGCAAATGTTTACCCCATATTCTCTTTTTTATTTTAATTTTTATAATATAATTGTAATTTTAAATGTTAATTTAGTAAATACACATTTGAAAAAAAAAAGAAAATATTTGAAACAATTCAGAAATTTTAGTAAATATATGGAACTTTTTAAATTTCCTTATATTAAAGTGACAAAATTTTTTTTTAATTTAATTTCATTTATTTAGTATTTCCATTTTTCTAGGTGAGTGCACGATCAAGTTGGGAAGAATATCTTTTTAGATAGGAAACTTCTATAACTTATTCTATATGTAAATACTATTTTAATTATTTCATCATCTTTTAAAACTTTTTTGGGTGTCTTTTGCCATATGTTTATATTTATATATATATATATTGGGAGCTAAAGTAATTCTCTTTTTCAAAAAAATAAACCATATTTAAAAAACTCAAAAAAAAAAAAAAAAAAAAAGTTAGGCACCTAGGTTTTGCTACATATTGAAGGTATTTTCAAGGCTTTATTTCTTAGATTTTAAAACATAAATGAAATAATTTTCTAAAATTTTCTAATTTAATCAGTTTTTAACTAATTTAATAATATTTTAAAGAATTAACATTTTTTTTGTTTCCCGATGTGATTAACCTTAATCCCAATTAAAACAATGGTAAGAATAAAATTGTAAGTAAAGGAATCATGGGTTAGATATTTAACTCCTGTGACATTGGATCCCGTATATATATATATATATATATATATATATATATATATAGAAACGACATAAAATGCTAATGAATAATCAAATAATAAGCCGCGTAAGTGCGATTACGACATGAGCGTTACAACACATGAAAAAGGTTTTTATAATTAAAGCTATATATATTATAAATATATATTCTTTTCATGTTTGTTTGTGTGTGTATATATATTTTGATGCCAAATAATTAGTATATAATTTTTTAAATAATAAATCATCACTATCGGTTCTCGCATTATTTTTATATAGCATTCAAAAGAAGAAGCAATAATATAATATAAATAATAGGTAAGGATATCTTCTTTTTATCACTTTAAGCTTTTTTTTTTAAAAAAAAAAATTATAAATTTATCATAATTAATTTCTTAACATATTATTCGAGTTAATAATAATAAATTTAAATATCATTTATTTTGTTTTTTTTTAATATTTACTCAGTTCATTGCATCTTCTACTTGTGTCTCATTGTATTTTTGTTCG
>NW_019014534.1:51540-63194 GCF_000150535.2 Carica papaya
CGGACAGATTAAGTCAATCATCAATCAATCAATGCAATCTCCCTCACCCGATTATTTTTTCGAATATATTCTCTCTCTTTGCCCCCAGAAGCCCAGAGCCCAAAGTCTATCAACTATCCTACGTGGGCGTGTTTTCTACGCGCTGACTCATTCATATTTCACCATCACCGATCCACTGCTTTTGTCTTTTAATGCATCATCCCCATGCATATCCGACAAAAGGCCGCCACGTGGGGCCCACCCGTGGGCCCATCCCCAACAATCAGGCCACACTTCCATGTCAATTCCTGGACCCCACTTCTCTTGTGTCAACAGCTCGTTGTCACGCAGCAGAGAACCTTTTTATTACTTTTTTTAAAAAAATTTTATTTTTATATATGAAATTAATAAAAGAGTATAAAAGAAAATTTTATAATTATGATAAATTTATTTTGGGATTTGTTTTTATAAATTTTTATTAATAAATTAATTTTATTTTTTAAGATTTACATTTTATTTATTTTTCTGTAACATCTTTTACTGTACTCATATGATTTATATATAAAATTATAGTTTTACTAAAGGAAATTCTTTAAATATTTCTATTTTTAATAATATATAAAATAATAAATTAAACCAATTTATTTTTTTACATGAAAGATAAAAAGTAACTTTAACATATTATTTATTACAGATTGTTTTAAATATATTACAATTTGATCTACCCACGAACTTATTAAAAAAATCATTTATTTCGAACTTAACGTAATGAGTTTTTCAAAACAATATATGAAGACCTATATCCATATTACTCTTCACTTTCATATATAAGAGAATAAGAAATAATAATTTTCCTTCATTATTTGCTTACTGGTACCCCTGGAGGTCCATAAGGGTGCCCCCTACTCGTAAACCCAATAACGAATTTTAACAATTAACTAGCTATCTCCATACCCCGTCCGGTAATGGTCGCCAAACATTCTATCGTCTCGATACTCCGTCCCATATGCTGGTGAATCATATCTCTCAAATCTTTTCGGTAAATGACTTCCCAGCCTCGTCCAACTGAAGTAATGTTCACGGTAGGGTTCCTTATGTACCGGCCCCGTTCGCCTTTTTTTCGGGTATCCAGTAAGTCTTTCACATACAAATTTTCATCAATAAACAACCAATAACGCATACCAATATCTCATATCACATTCACGAATCAATTGAACTGCATTCATTCTAACAGTATAAAACCAAAATAACTAAATAAGTCGATAAAGCCTTTGAAGTTATAAATTAAGAACATGTACTATACGAAAATCAAGCAAATAGGACAGTAAAGGAAAATAAATAAAAAATTAAGAAAATTGTGAACTAAACAGTTCCAGCTCCACTAGTGATCTGTAATTATTTTTAGAATTTTTTAAAATTTTTTAAAATATAAAATTATACATCGTTAAGCCTCAATTTACTGTAATAGAAAATAAGGTAAGAGATCCTTACCCCGATCGACAATTCGAGATGTCGAGCTATTTACTACGCCTCCTAATGGGTACCAGATTCCTTAACTTTTTCCTGTGGCATTCAAAACACTTGTCACACACCTAAAAATACTCCAAAAATTTTAAATTGGTGTCCAAAACTCATTTCGGCCAATTTTTAGGATTCCGGCACGACGGTGCCGCTGTGCTCCAGCGCCCGGCTCCGTCGCTCACTGTGGCGGTTCACCTCGACCTAGCCAGTTTTTGGCTAGTTTTGGCCAATTTGGGTTGTATTCCTGCAGAAAAATACGTTAGGCCCTGGTTGGTTGGAAAATCTCAAAGAAAATCAAACCTACTGGCCTGGGGACCTTCGGGTACGGCGGCTCCGCCGGACTTCCTTCGTAGTTGAGGTTCTTTCTTTGGCTACCTTGCACAAAAAAGAACGGTGAGCACAATGATAAAAAATTACGTGAAACGAGAATCGGGAAGGGGCTTAAAGGAGGGGTTTTGTGGTTTTTTATCGCGGCAACTTCGCTGGACTTTACCTGCAGTTTTCTGCTCACCTGCCATTTTTCTTACTTCGATTTGGCCACAGGAATACTCAGAATCGAATTCTGAGTTGGTAGGGAGAAATTTACCTTTTTGCCAGTCGGCAGTGGCTCGTACGTGACAGCAGTCAACGGCTGGCCTCCTTCTCCGACGTCTAGTTCTTCTTCTTCGGTGGGGGCTGGCGACTAGGGTTTAAGTTTTCGTGTGATGCGATATATTTATAATAATTCTGTGTTGATCTGGGTCGTCTATTGTGATCAATCTCATTCGTTTAATCGTGCCTAAGGAGAAAACGAATCTGTACCGTTCATCGCGATTAATCTCGATCGTCTGATTGCACCTAAGGTGGAAATGGATCCAGGTTGTCCAAGCGTACGTGATCAATTATAGGTCATCCGATCACGGGGCAAGCGGATCGCCAGCGTGACCTCCTGCATGGCGTCGACGTCAGCGCCCCTAGCCACGTGGCGCGCTCCGGTTCGTCGAGACTGCTGACTAGACGGTCCTACGTGTTTGAATTTTTTTTATTTGTTCTTTGACTCATTATTTTTAATTTTTCTTTCAAAAATACCCAACGAACTCAAATTTTCACCCATTTTTTCTAAAATTATTTTCAAATTTGTCCATAATTCATTTTTTCTCAAAAATTAAATTAAATTAAAATAAAATATTTTTTTTACAAAAATTATTTATATATATTCCATAATCTGTAAAATTATCTCGGGCCAATTTTTAGTCATGGGTGTTATAACTTTCCTCCCTTAAAAGAAATTTAGTTCCTTAAATTTGTTGTCATTTTGCTAGTCAAACAGCTGGGGGTACTGGGCCCTAAAGCTTTATTCCAATTCCCAAGTAGCCTCTTCCTGGGTATAGTTCTGCCATAGGACCTTGATGAGTGGAATTTCTCAGTTATAGAGTACTATACTCTTTAGGTCTACAATGCCTACCAGTACCTCCTCATAGGATAGATCCTCATGGAATAAAAAGGGCTCGTGGGACAGGATGTGTGAGGGGTCTAGATTGTACTTACGTAGCATAGATATGTTGAACATATTATGAACCCTGAATAGCTCTGGAGGTAGTATCAGTCTATAAGTAGTCGTACCAATCCAGTCTAAGATCTCAAATGATCCAATGAACCGGGGATTTAATTTTCTCATCTTACCAAACCTATTGATCTTTTTAAAAGGAGTGACATTAAGAAAAACTTGGTCACCTTTGTCAAATTCCAAATCCCTCTTCCAAGAGTCCGCATAACTTTCCTGCCTGCTCTGAGCTGTCTGAATGTTTTTTCTAATCTTAACTATCTTGGTTATAATCTCTTCCACAAGATCTAAGTCGAATAATTTTCTATCACCCACATCTTCTTAATAGATCGATGATCTACACGAACGGTCATACATTGCCTCGTACAGAGCCATGTTGATACTTACCTGGTAGTTATTATTGTAGGCGAATTCTATCAGAGATAAGTGTTCATCCCAATGGCCCCCAAAGTTTAGAATACAAGCTTGGAGCATATCCTCCGGTGTGCTAATCGTTCTCTCTAATTGCCCATCGATTTGAGTGTAGAATGCGTTATTAAGGGACAATTTCATTCCCGTGGCTTGCTGAAAACTACACCAAAATCGAAAAGTAAACCTAGGGTCTCTGTCGGATACTACTGACACCGAAACCCCATGTAACCTAACTATCTCTTGGATATACATTCTTACTAGCTTATCCAATAGATCGGTCATCTTGATAGCCAAAAAGTGAGAAGACTTGGTGAGCCGGTTGATAATTACTCAAATGACATCATGTTCTAAGGGTGCCTTGGGCAACTTTGTTACGAAATCCATTATGATATGTTCTCATTTCCACTTTGAGATCGGTAATGGTTGAAGTAACTTGTCTGGGCATTGATGCTCTGTCTTAACCTGTTGGCATACTAGACACTTAGAAATAAAGTCGACTACCTCTCTTTTCATCCCGCTCTACCAAAACTAGGGTCGCATACTTTGATACATTTTTGCACTTCCAAGATATATGGCGAACTTGGAGCTGTGAGCCTCTGTCATGATGTCTTTTTTTAGTTCACTGTCATTTGAAACACATATTATATCCTGAAACTTGAGCAATCCATCGGCAGAGGCTCGAAATTCTGGATGTACTTCCTGTTCTGCGTTTTCTTGAGGGTGGCTATGGTGGAATCGGTTAATTGGACTTCTCTATTCTCTGGATCAATTTGGATGGGACAGTTAGGTGAGCCAAACATGCAACTCTTTTTAAGTCCTGAAGTCATATTTTTTGTGCGACTTATATTACCCTGCATTCAGAAATCATAATGTGAGTTAACATACGTGCACTTTTTCTGCTGAGTGCGTCAGCTACTACATTACTTTTACCCGGGTGATACAAAATATTATAATCATAATCCTTGAAGAGCTCTATCCAATGCCTTTGACGCATGTTCAGATCTTTCTGAGTGAATAGATGCTTCAAGCTCTTAAGGTCAATAAAAATCTCAAAAGTCTCCCCATACAGATACTGGTGTTAGGTCTTTAAGGCGTGGTAAATAGCCATAAGTTTCAAGTCGTAGGTGAGCTAATTTTTCTCATGACTCTTCAACTGCCTAGATCCATAGGGTATAACCTTGCTATGTTGCATTAGAATACAACTCAATCCCAAGTAGGAGGCATCACTGTACACTGTATATCCATCTGTCCCACTCGATAAAGCTAACATGGGTGCAGTAGTCAACCACTTCTTGAGTTCTGTAAAACTCCTTTTGCAGTTCATGTTCCATTCAAACTTAACATTTTTTTTATGAGCCGGGTCAAAGGAGCTGTTAGGATGAAAAATTCTACTACAAACCTGCGATAATAACCTACCATTCCTAGAAAGCTACGAATCTCTTTAACTAATGTCAATTTCTCCCATCCAAGCACTGTCTTAACTTTTTGGGGTTCACTGATACTCCATCTCTTAATATAATGTGTCCTAAAAAGGTAGTCTGCTTGAGATAGAAACCCACACTTGCTCAATTTTGCATATAGTTTTTTTCTGAGAACCTGTAAAAGCTTGAGTCAGGTGGTGTGTGTGTTCCTCTATGCTCCTGAAATATATTAGGATATCATCGATAAACACAATGACGAACTGATCCAAGAATTATCTGACAACTCTGTTTCATCAAGTACAAAAAAATGGCTGGTGTGTTGGTTAGTCCAAATGGCATGATTAGGAACTCATAATGTCC
Organism: Carica papaya; assembly: GCF_000150535.2. Next base: position 56,776 of record NW_019014534.1, read on the forward strand.
GTACTTGGTTCTAAAAATTATCTTGGGAATGTCCTCTACGCTGATCTTTACCTAGTGGTAACCCGAACACAAATCTATTTTGGAGAAGACTTGGACACCATGCAACTGGTCAAAAAGATCATCAATTCTGGGGATGAGGTACTTGTTCTTGATCATAACTCAGTTCAATCCCCTGTAGTCAATACACAATCGTAACGTTCCATCCCATTTTCTTAAAAATGTGACTACAGAACCCCAAGGGGATACGCTATATCGAATAAACTCATTATCTTGCAATTCATTGATCTGTTTCCTTAGTTCTTCCATCTCAACATGGCCAATGCGGTAAGTCATTGATATGTTTCCTTAGTTCTTCCATCTCAACATGGCCCATGCGGTAAGGGGCAACAGAGATAGGCTAGGTGTCAGGCTGAAGATCTACGGTACTTAACTTTTCTATCTACTGGGAATCGAATTTCGAACGGGTAGGAGAAAATTTTACCTTTTTTTGGTGGTCAGCGGTGGCTTTGGTGCAACGGTGGTTGACGGTCGGTCTCCTTCTCCGGCGTCTGGTTCTTCTTCTTTGGCAGGAGCTGACAGCTAGGGTTTAGGTTTTCGTGTGATGCAAAGTATTTATAACCATTCTGGGTTGATCTGGATCGTCCATCGCGATCGATCTATCTGTTTAATCGTGCCTAGTGAGGAAATAAATCTGGACCGTTAATTGCGATTAATCTCAACTATATGATCGTGTCTAAGGTGAAAATGGATCTAGGCCATCCACGCACGCGAGATCAATCCTGGGTCATCCGATTGCGGGGCACGCAGATTGCCGTCGTAGCCTCTTGCGTGGCACCGACATCAGTGCGCCTGGCCACGCGGTGCGCTTCGGTTCATTGAGGCTGCTGACTGGGCAGTCTTACATGGATAAACTTTCTCTATTTCTTCTTTAATCATTTATTTTTAATTTTTCATTAAAAAACACACACCAACTCAAATTTTCACCATTTCTTCCCAAATTATTTTTAATCTTATCCCTAATTCATTGTCTCTCAAAAATTCAATCAAATTAAAATAAAATAATTTTTTTATTATATATATATATATATTCTATAATCCGTAAAATTTTTCCAAGCTAATTTTCGGGCCTGGTTGTTACAAAACCTATGTAAATATGAAAAATATATGCTTGATGTAGATAAAAATAAGTAAGTTGATCTATGTGAACGACTACATATATACACCTCAAACTTTTGATTTATCTTTGAATAATATTAATAAAGTTAAAAAAGTATGTTAACTTCTGATAATTAATGTATTTGTAATAAGTGATATAAAATTTTTACATATATATATATATATGATACTTTTTTAACTCTATTAATATTATTCAAAGATAAATCAAAAGTTAACTTCTGATAATTAATGTATTTGTAATAGGTGATATAAAATTTTTACATATATATATATATATATGCTATTTGATGTGGTAAATAATATAATTTCATTTTATTTTTATAGTATAATAATTTAAATAAATAAGTAAATTTTTGTGATAGCTTAAAAATACGTTCGAGTTAAATTCTTATATTTGATATATTTAATTTAGCCTTTATTTATGTTTAAAAATATATAATAAGGTTAAGTACATAGTTTAGAGTCAAACAGAAAAATAATAGATAAAGATGAAGAAACTAGAATAAGCACAAAGAGGCATGGAAAAAGGTGAGAACTTTTTAAATGAAGTGGTATAATGAAAAGTGGTAACTATTAGATAAAACGACATAACAGAAAATGATAACTTTAGATGCAATGACATGTGAAAGGTAGTAATTTTTAAATGAAATGACATCACAGAAAGTGACAACTTTTAAATTAAGTGATATGTGAAAAGTGATAATCTTTTAGATTAAGTGACGTGTAAAAAGACCTTTTAGATAAAACGACATATGAAGAGTGGTAACATTTTAAGTGAAATGACATGATGAAAGGTGATAGCTTTTAGATGAAATGATATGATAGAATGGTAGCAACATTTCTCTCGTGGCTCTCCACTCCTATAAATAGAGGATAGGAGAAGGAAGGAAGAGACATTCTAGATGAGAGAAAATTAGTGAGAAGCATAGAGGTGAAGAAAGAAAAGAAAGTACAAAGTGTGTGATTTTTTAGAGTATTTTGAGGTTTTAGATAAAAACCTTTGGGAAACTCTACAAAATTTGTGAGAGAAGAGAAAGAAAAGGAGAAGAGGAAGAAGGTGCACAATCAAAAAGAAATTATAAACTGTTAAAAATGAAAGTTTTTTTTTTAAGTTTTGAAGTTTAGTTTCTCTTTGATTTTTTGGATTAGTTTTTGAGTATTATGTTGGATATTTTTGAGTCAAGAATTTTGAAATCTTGCCAGCTTTTTTATAAGAAAAAATCATAAATTAAGCCAGAACTCTACCGGAATTAAGACGACTGTTAAGGACCTAAGATAAGTGGATATTATGGATTCATAGCCTACGTAGTTTTGAAGTATTTTACATATTTTCAGTATAAAAATGTGTATGCATTTTATTTGTCTTCTATATTTGCTAAGTAATTATTTGTTAAAGTTTACTTCGATATAACTATTATTTCGCTTTGTGTTTTCGAAATATAATTTTGATATGTGTGCATCACTCATTATGGAAAGAAGTTATTCTGAAAGCACATTCATTATGTTAGACTTCAATCTGGCCATACATAACCGTTCCATATTCAGGTGTACCAAGTAATAAGTGTGTACCCATATATAACTGTTTCGTGTTCGGGTGTGTGGGAAAATAGTCTGATTTGCGTGTCCTAACTGTTTCATGTTCAGGAGGTAGTAGTGTTTCAAGGTACTCATGTATGTCGTTCTATGTTCGGGTACATGGGGAACCAGTGGTAAGTATCTATACCTACGCATTATGTATGGTAACTGATTGATCCTCCACAATAGTGATGAAGTATACAACATGAATCTGTTTTCTGAGTTGTGTTTTTGTCTTCTGATTCGTATCTATTTTAGAAAAATTATATGATATATATTTTGTTGTGTGTAAAAAAACTATATATTGTATGTACTATATTATTATTTTATAATATCGTTTATTAAGATATTTTATCTCACCCCTATCACCATTCAAATACTGAAGGTACCGCTGCAGAGTGAGCAGTGATACAGAAGAAATTTCTGAAGCTAAACTTTGATATTAAAGTTATTGTTTTGTACTTTTGTTTAGTAATATAAGTAAGGAAATTTAGAGCCTTGTATATATGTTTATATTTTATATTTAAGGTATGTAATGTTTCTGCAACTCTTTTATGATTAATAAAGTTAAGATATTTTATTTAACTCGAATCTATATGATTTAAATAAGTATGCTTCAGTCATCATCCTATAAGACGGGTGTAGTATGTGACAAGTGGTATTAGAGCACAATTCTAGGACATCCCTTGAATATGAGGCTTAGGGTTACATAAGACTTAGATAGAGTTGTGAAACATAGACAAATATCTCTAAATTTCAATTTCATGAATGTAGGAAATGGAAAGGATACCGAGAGAGTAGGCACATCGAATTTCAGAAGATCGGATTGAGCAGAGTCTAGACAGACTCGTGCGTATAGTCGAAGACTTAGCCACGATGGTAACTCAACATGTAGTCCATAGTTAAAGTGCTACAAATGGTAATAATGCTAGTACCAGTAACACCCAGCCGATGGAGGAAAATAATGAAAAACTCATTGAAAGATTTTAAGAGAATAAACCCACCATCATTTGTTGGAGCAATCGACCCGATATTAGCGAATAGTTGATCATGGAGTTGGAGAAGATGTTCGATATTCTCAGCCCCACTTCAGAACAAAAGGTATAATTAGCCACATTCATATTCAAGGGAACTGCAGAACACTGGTAGTGCATGAGGAAGGGATCCATGAGAACACTAATCCTTTAGAAAGTATTTATAGTAGCATTCAACGAGAAGTATTTTCCTAACTATGTTCGAGAATAAAAGAAAATGGAGTTCCTGAAATTAAAGTAAGGGAATATGAGGATGGTAGAATATGCGAAAAAGTTTATAGAGCTGGCTCGGTTCACGCCTAACTTAGTAGTAAATGGAAGCCTAAGAGCTAGGAAGTTTTAGAGAGGCTTGCATAAGGAGTTTGGGATAAAATCTTAGTTCTAAAGATTAATGACTACCAAAAAGCACTAGAATGGGCCTAGAATGCAGAAGAGGCTACAAGCCCAATCCCACAATAGATTCAGTGTGTTCGACCATTCATACCAAATAATAAGAGGAATGTCTATGAGCCATAACAACTGCTAAAAGGCAGAAGATGGATCTTACAGTCCTAACACAAGAGTCAGAACATATATGCCCCCATTGTAGAAAGAACCATAATAGCAGACCCTACTATAAGCTGACAAATGAATGCTTCAAATATGGTAATACTCAACATAGGATTAAAGAGTGTCATATCAACAAAGAAAGAATAGACTAGGCCAAAAACTCAAGAAAGAATATATACCCTCACAGAGAGAGATGTTGAAGCCTCCCAGGATGTGATCCATGGTATGCTCACTATCTCTAGCACCTTAGTTAAGGTCTTAATAGACCTAAGATCTACACACTTTTTTGCATCACGTGAGTTTGCTCAACATCTTACTATTGAACAATCATCGTTAGATTATGTATTAGTAGTCTCTAACCTAGCCAATAAGGACTTGATCATTAGTACAATATGTCTAGTATGTATTGTAGAGATTGCCAACAAAGAGTTACCAGTAGATCTCATACTCTTAGATATGCATAATTTTGACATTATATTAGGAATGGACTAGTTGGTACCATGCTAATATAGATTGTTATCTAAAGACAATGACTTTTAAGATTCCTAATGACAAGGCCTTCAAATTCAAAGGGATATTAGGGAGCCCCAACATCCATGTCTCGTATCTTGCATTCAGGCTCAAAGATTACTTGAGAAGAGATGTGCAAGGTATTTGGCTTACATAGTGAATAATAAATATAGAGAAGTCAATCTACAACAGATACCAATGGTGAAGGAATTTTTTGATATTTTTCCAAAAGATCTTTCAGGTCTATTTGCAGACCAGGAGTTCGAGCTTTTCATTAACTTAATTCCTAGTATGAGCCTTATCTCTAAGGCTTCATATTGAATGGTGAAAGCCAAATTAGAGGAACTCAAGAAACAATTTCAAGAATTATTAGATAAGGGTTTCATCAGACCAAGTGTATCACCATGGAGAGCTATAGCACTATTTGTGAAAAAGAATGATGGTACCATGCAACTCTGTATCGACTATAGCAACTAAACCAAGTTACCATAAAGAATAAGTATTCGTTGGTTTGTATCGATGATTTTTTCGACCAACTTTAAGGAGGCCAAGTATTTTTAAAGATTGATCTACATTCTGGATACCATCAACTAAAAATTAAGAAAAAAAATATTTCCAAGACTGTCTTCAAAACCAAGTATGGCCATTACAAATTCTTATCATGCATTTTGGCCTAACATATGCTGTTATAATATTTATGGATTTGATGAACAGAGTTTTTCAACTATTCTTGGATAAGTTTATCATCGTTTCATTAATGATATGATAATTTATTCACGGAGCGAGGTTGAATATGCGGAGCATTTGACAATAGTGCTTGGGATACTTAAGAAAAAAAAGTTATATGCCAAGTTTAAGAAGTGTGAATTTTGGTTAAAGGAGATTGCCTTCATCGGACATATAGTTTCAAATGACAAAATATCAATAGATTCAGTTAATGTAGAAGTAGTAGTAAATTGAAAAAAGCCTACAACAGTAACTGAAGTCCAAAGTTTTCTTGGTCTAGCTGGATACTATAAGAAGTTTATTGAAAAGTTTTCAAAGATTGCTACTCCACTAACTCAACTCACTAGAAAGAATACAAGCTTGAGTGGAATGACAAGTGTGAAGAAGGTTCTCAAGAACTGAAGAAGCGGTTCACAACAGTCCCAGTACTAACTATTCCTAACGATACTGGTGGATTTTCTATCTACAGTGATACTTTAAAACAAGGATTGGGATGTGTGCTAATGTAATACGGAAAAGTGATAGCTTATGAATCTAAACAATAAAAGAATCATGAGTAGAACTATCTTACCCATGACTTAGAACTAGCCGTCATAGTTTTTACTTTAAAGATCTAGTGTCATTATCTATATAATGAAAGTTTCAAGATCCACACAAACCATAAGAGTTTGAAGTATTTGTTTTCGCAGGAAGAACTTAATATGCACTAACAAAGATGGATGGATTTACTGAAGGATTATAGTTATAAGATCCCATACCATCAAAAAAAAAAAGGCAATATAATTACAGATGTACTTAGTAGAAAGAGCACTTACACTCTTACCTATATAATAGCTTTAAAGTAAAGAC
>NW_019014534.1:63208-73758 GCF_000150535.2 Carica papaya
ATCCTTACTGGTAGTAGAGTAGAAATGGGAACATATTACTATGGATTTGGTGGTGAGTTTACCTAAAATAAGATGCCAACATCATGTTATTTGGGTTTTCATTGATAGATTAACTAAATCTCCTGATTTTTTGGCTATCAGAGTAAATGACCCACTAGACAAGTTAGGCAGACTCTATATCAGGGAGATTGTGAGATTGCATGGAATACTAATCACAATCGTCTCTGATTGAGATCCCCGCTTTACTTCAAGATTTTGGACTAGTCTACAGAATGCTATGGTGACTAAACTATCCTTCAATACGGCTTTCCATCCTCAGATGGATGGTCAATCAGAATAGATAATCTAAACTCTAGAAGATATGCTACGAGTATGCATCATTGAGTTGCAAGGTAATTGGGATGATCATTTACCTCTTATTGAGTTTGCATATAATAATAGCTATCAGTCCAGCATTCAAATGGCACCCTATGAGGCTTTATACGGAAGACTCTGTAGATCACCTATTTATTGGGAAGAAGTTAGAGAACGAAAATTGGTTGGACCTGAATTAGTGGAAGAAATTACAAAGAATGTGAAATTAATCAGAAAACATCTTTTGACAGCTCAAAATAGAAAGAAAAGTTATGCTGACAATCGAATAAGAGATTTAGAATTCAAAGTAGGCAACTATATATTTTTAAAAATCTCACTAATTAAACGGATTATGAGATTTAAGAAGAAAGAAAAACTCAGTTCTTGATTTATCAAACCTTTTGAGATATTGGATAGAGTGGGAGCTGTCATCTACCGCTTAATATTGTCACCTGAGTTAGCCAATATGCACAATCTTTTTCATGTATCAATATTGAAGAACTATCACCCAGATCCATTGCATGTACTCCAATATGAACCCTTTTAACTTGAGGATAACCTATCCTACATTGAGCTTCCTGTACAGATAGTGGATCACCAAGAAAGGATATTACGGTCCAAGGTAATCTTCTTAATAAAGGTACTATAGCAGCATCATTCAACTGAAGAAACCACATGGGAGCCAGAAGAGGAAATGAATGCCAAATACCCACATCTGTTTATGACTACTGGTAAGTCCAATTTGAAGGACCAAATAAAGGGGGGAGGATATGATAGCTTGAAAATACATCCGAGTTAATTTCTTATATTTGATATATTTAATGATGCTAAGTATGGTTGTCTTGCAAATTGAATTTCTATGAATATAAAATTTGTATTGATTTTATCAAACATGTATGAATATGTATTTGCATATCTCTAATTTGAACACTATTTTATTCTTACGAAGTCCATGAAACTCACCCCAATTCACACCCCTCCTAGTGCAAATTTGTTCAGGTCAGGAGGGAGTTTAAGATCAAAGGAAGACTTTGAGGAATCTTTTAGCTACCTTGGACGCTTATTGAAAAGTAGATCTGAATATATTATTATGATGTAATTTCGAAAGATTATTATTGTAACACCCCAACCCTTTTCTTTTCTTTTATTATTATTATTATTTTATTTTAATTTTTTGAAATTATTATATGAAAATAATGATTTATTATGTAATAATATATGGTTTTAATTTGATTTAATTTATTTAAATAGACATAATAATAAAAATAATAATAAAAAGGGGTAAAATTATTTAGAGATTTAACTAAAAATAATTTTGGAAAAAAATGGTGAAATTTTGGGTTCTGTGGGTATTTTTAAAAATAAAATTGAAAATGGGGAGTCCAAACGCAATTTAGAAAAATTACGCCACGTCAGCAGCCCTAGCCAACCAGGACACGCCGCGTGGCAGAGACGCTGACGCGGGAGGCCACACGGAAGGGAGCCACATGGGCAATCCGCGTGCGCACGATCAAACAGCTGAGATCCGTTCTCGTGTGCACAGACAGCGCAGATCAAAAACGCGCACGGACGGCCCACATTGCACGTGCACGGATGGTCAAGATTGAATCGCGCACGGACGACCCAGATTGCATCGCGATGAATGGTCCATATTCATTTCCTATTTAATCGCGATGGACGGCTCAGATTAAAAGCGGATGATTATAAATAATCTAATCCGTACCTAAACCCTAACTCTAATTGCCAGAGCCCCTCGCTGGAGAAGACAACCCAGCCGCCGGGGAGCCAACCGCCGCCACCCACCGCCGCACCGGAGCAATTTCCAGTCGCCAAACGAGGTAAAAATTCTCCCCTTGGCTCAGAATTCGATGTTGAACCCACCTATGGCCAAATCGGAGAAAAAACACCCGCCAATTGGCCGAAAAATGAAGCCACGGGTTTTCTCAATTTTTGCCTCCGATGAGACCCTTCCCGATTCCCATTCGATGTAATTTTTTCACCATTGTGACCATCATTCCCTCCTCTATAGATTGACTGGAGCAAAATACCAAATCGTGACTCGAGCCGGAGGAGCAGCCGCACCTGAGAGCTCCGCCGCCGGTAAGTCTCAGTTTTCTGTAATTTTTTGGCCCACTAAGGGCCCTAGGGGTGTTTTATCACAGGAACCAATGTAAGTTTGGCTGAATTCGGTCGAAAACGGCCAGAAATGGCCAACCCAAGGCGGATCGCCGCTGCGGGCGGCGGCGGCGCCATCGCCAGAGCATGACGGAGCCGTCATGCCGGAATTCTGAAATTGGCCGAATAAGCCCTGGGTCTGATTTGGGGTTTTTTGGGGACATGTGCAGGTACCGGAAGTGTGTTTCAGTTTCTGAAGAAAAATTCAGGGAATCTAGGGACTGCCCGTAGGCGCAGTGAGAACTCAATTTCAGACTCTGAAATAAGTAAGGATCCCTCACCCTATTTCCTATCACGACATTAAAGCTTAATAAATGATTAAACGATATTTTATGAATTAATAGATATGTATAATTAATTAATATTGCTAATGGGGCCCGAACCTGATGTATTTATCGGTCTGTCCTGTTTGATGTATTTTACAGTCTAAATGTAGTATAATATTTGATTGTTTATTCTGTAGTTTCGTATGCATGAATAACTGTTTAATCTATTATAGTTTGAATTATTGTGGACCCGATGTTGTGTTGTCTTGTTTGGTGTTCGTTGCTGGTTTACGTATTTATGTTGATTGGGTAATTGAGACTAAGAAAAATAAGGATGGTATGTGAATTTATGAACGGATAAGTTGATAGCCTCACTAGATATCCTGGCAGATGGTGGACGGATCGGGTCCATAGGGAACCCTACCGGGAACGTGGTCTCTCATATCGGACGGGGTATTGAGACTTTAAATATTTTGGCGCTCATACTGGACGGGGTATGGGGAAGGCCCGCTTCACCTTCATACCGGACGAGGTATTGAGGTTTATGGTTTTGACGCTCATACCAGATGGGGTATGGGGACAGCCCTGGAATTAAGGTGAATGGTTCACGTATAGCGGGGACCCCTATGAATCCCCATGGATACTAGTAGGCTGATAAAAGAGGAAATTTATTGTCTGATGATTGAAATACAAAAGTATGATATGTGTTATGTTACAGAGTGTGCATGATCTTATGATATTTATAATATTATTGTTTCATAAGTTGTTCTCATGAATCTCACCGAGGTAAGTGGACAGTAAAGGGTTTTATTATTAATAAATGAATTTGTTATAAATTACGCTACATTGGTCGTTTTTGTTTTCTACCAACCTTTACTTCTGTGACAGTGAGATAGTGTGACATCTTTACTGGGCTAGTGTAGCTCATTCCTCAACCATTTAGATTAGGAGGACTTAGTTCCCGAGCCCGTTTCGTAGGAAGACGGCGAATAAAAGCCTAAAGATTTATTAGTTTTCCTTATAGTATTCATTCATAGTATTTTCTTTAGTTAATTTATTCTTTCATATCTTTAATACGTTTTGATTATTGTGTAAGGGATGTTAATCATAATCTATTTTATTTTGATTCCGCACTTAGAATAAATATATACATTTCCTTTTAATTTCTGGGGCCGTTACAGTTGGTATCAGAGTCGCGTTCCTCGGACTCGTCCCTTACACAATAATATTTAGAGAAATACCAACCGATTAATTGTTACTCAACCATTCCTTGTGAAATGCAGGTACAGAGAGATGAGGAGAGGAAGACCCCTACTAAACCGAGCAGACCGGGATGATTCGCTTCTGGAAGATGTGGACAGAATATTTGAGATGCTAGAAAGGATCATTACTACCCAGCAAGGCCGAGAGAAGTGAAGGGAGTTACCCGACCCTCCCCCACTACCACAGGTTGAGCCACCGCTACAGCGAGCGGATCCCGAGCCACCCCGGCACGAGCCTGCTCCTCCACAGTACCCCCCGGCACCACCGCCGCAGTATAATCTGGTGCCACAGCCACAGTATTGCCCGGCACCATCACAGTACAATCCAGTGCCCCCATTATATCAGCAGGTGTCACCACAGGGCCCCCCAGTCTATCCTCAGCTCGGCCCAGTCCCTCTTCCACGGGATCCAGCTCCTTCTCTGATTGACCCGAGCTACGTAGAAAGGTACAGGAGACTGAACCCTTCCACTTTTGTAGGGGAGTCCTCTTTCGAAGATGTCCAGTATTGGTTGGCGGAGACAGAGAATGCCTTCAAGACATTAGGAGTGGTTCCTGAACAGAGGGTTACCCTTGCTTCCTACATGCTGGTGGGGGAAGCAGGTCATTGGTGGGAGCTCAAGCAGACCACCCTGCCTACACCAGTCACTTGGGAGCAGTTCTTAGCAACCTTTCATGTGGAGTACCTCCCCGAGCACATCCGACACCTAAAGGAGATAGAGTTTGTCCAGCTGGTTCAGGGAAACATGACAGTATTGGAATATGCTCGTACGTTCCTAGATTTGGGCTGATAATCCCCTGAAACATTGATAGATGAGGGCAGGAAGGCTAGGAGGTTCCAGTGGGGCCTCCGCCTAGAGATCAAGCAGCACTTATTGGTATTAGAGCTCAAGACATATTCAGCCGTTCTGGCAAAGGCGCAGATCGTGGAGAGGAGTTTCAACACCCTTTCTCAGTCAGCAGGAAGTCATAGACCCTCAGCTCCACTCTGCAGACCAGCACCTACTGCGTTTGTCCAACAAAATAAGAGGCCCAGACCGGCGATCCAGGCTCCCCCTCAGGCTCCAGGGGTAGTACGTGGTAAGATCTGTGAGCACTACGGCAGGGATCACGATGACCGACCATGCTATCGCCTCAACAACACCTATTGCATATGTGGTAGTGCCCAGCACTATGCGAGAGAGTGCCCAAGGAACCAGAACCAAGGCATACCACCTTTTCAGGGCAGGGTTTACAACCTCACACAACATGATGCCGATGCCGACCCGGACGTGGTACAGGGTATGTACACTATCTGTAACTATATTGCTCATGTTTTATTTGACACTGGTGCATTGCATTCATTTGTTTCACATGTTTTTGCATCCAAACTTAATGTATCACTTGATAAACTTGATTCAATGTTATTTGTGTCTACTGCTGGGGGTGAAACACTATTAGGGGAAGTTGTCTACAGGGCCTGTGCTGTGGAGATAGCAAATAGGAAACTGAGTGTAGACCTAATAGGGTTAGACACGGGGGATTTTGATGTAATTTTAGGGATGGATTGGCTAGTGGCGTATCACGCCACCATAGATTGCTTTAACAAGAATGTTGTATTTAATCCTCATAATGAAGAGCCATTTACAAATTAATAAAATCATTTGATACTTATTACTTGATGGAAAGTTTCCTTAAATTTCAAGTACTTTAACCTTGTTATTTTCTCTAACTAGGCAAGCCCAAGAAGGAAATTTGTATCCAAGAGATTCCGATAGTCCAAGACTTTCCAGATGTATTTCCGGACGAACTGCCCGGACTGCCAGTGGACAGGGAAGTTGAGTTCACTATAGACCTACAACCAGGCACCCAGCCCATTTCGGTTGCTCCTTACCGCATGAGCTGCGTTAAGATGGAAGAGCTGAAAAAATAGATCACTGAATTGCAAAACAGTGGTTTTATCATACACAATGTGTCTCTTTGGGGTGCCGGAGTCACTTTTGCCAGAAAGGAAGATGGAACGTTTTGACTGTATATTGATTACAGAGGACTAAACAAGGTCACAATCAAGAATAAATATCCCCTTTCAAGAATTAACGACCTCTTCGATCAGCTGCAGGGTACGCAAGTCTTCTCCAAAATAGACTTGCGATCAGATTACCATCAGGTAAAAAGAAGAACAGAAGACATCCCCAAAACGGCCTTTCGAACCAGATATGGATACTATGAGTTCCTGGTCATGCCATTTGGGCTAACCAACGCCCCAACCATCTTTATAGATCTGATGAATTCTTGGATCAATTTGTTATTGTGTTGATCGATGACATTTTGGTCTACTCAAAAAGCAGAGAAGAGCATGCTCACCATCTAGCCCAAGTTTTGCAGGTCCTCAGAAAAAAGAAACTATATGCAAAGTTGAGTAAGTGTGGATTCTGGCTTGAGCAGACCGCCTTCCTAGGACACATCATATCGAAGGAAAGAGTATCAGTGAATCCCGAAAAAGTTGAAGCGGTACTTGGCTGGGAGAAGTTGACATCAGTTAAGGAAATCCATAGCTTCTTGGGAATGACAGGTTTTTACTGCAGGTTCGTCGAAGGATTCTCTAGTCTAGCGACTCCCCTAACCCGACTCACAAAGAAGAATGTCAAGTTTGAGTGGAATGAGGACTGTGAGAGAAGTTTTTTAGAATTAAAGGAGCGGCTGACCACTGCACCCGTACTAGCTTTACCGAGTGGATCGGGGAGATATACAATTTACAGTGATGCCTCATATCTAGGCCTGGGTTGTGTCCTGATGCAGCATGGGAAGGTCATCGCCTATGGGTCCAAACAGTTAAAGAATCATGAGAAGAACTACCCCACCCATGACTTGGAACTTGCCACAATCATAAACATCTTGAAAACCTGGTGTCATTATTTATATGGAGAGACCTTTCAGATCTATATCGATCATAAGAGTTTGAAACACATATTCACTCAAAAGAATCTCAACATGCGTCAGAGAAGGTGGATGGAACTCCTTAAAGACTATGATTGTGATATCTTGTATCATCCGGGTAAGGGCAACGTAGTGGCAGATGGTCTCAGCAGGAAAAATGCAGGTATCTTAGCCCATTTGATGGTTTCAAAACGCAGGCAAATTGGGGCCACACAACAGGTTCGGCTTCAGGACCTGAAGAGAATCGCATGTTTGGGCTGTCTGACCATCCAGGCCAAGTTAATATGAAGAATAAGGGAAGCCCAGTCAGTCGACCCCGCCCTAGTAGCTCGCAAGAATGATGCAGAACAATGAGCGAGCTCAGAATTCTAAGTCTCTGCCGATGGGTTACTCCAGTTTCAGGATAGTGTGTGTGTCCCAGACGACAGTGAGTTAAAGAGAGACATCATGACAGAGTCCCATAGCTCAAAGTTTGTCATGCATACCGGAAGCACCAAAATGTACCAAAGCATGTGACCCCGATTTTGGTGGAATGGGATGAAGAGGGACATAGCTGACTTTGTATCTAAATGCTTGGTATGTCAGCAGGTCAAGGCAGAGCATCAACGCCCAGGCGGGTTACTTCAGCCTTTACCGATCCTGGAGTGGAAGTGGGAACATATCGCCATGGATTTCATAACGGGATTACCCAAGGCACATTCAGGACATGACGCTATCTAGGTAATTGTTGATCAGCTTACCAAGTCTTCCCACTTCCTCGCCATCAGGATGACCGATCCCTTGGACAAGTTGACAAGAATGTATATCCGAAAAATAGTCAGATTGCATGGAGTTCCAGTGACAGTGGTATCCGACAGGGACCTCAGGTTCACTTCTCGGTTTTAGAGTAGCTTTCAGCAGGCCATGGGAACAAAGCTGTCTCTCAGTACTGTTTTCCATCCTCAGACTGATGTACAGTCAAAAAGGACAATCCGTACACTTGAGGATATGCTTCGAGCTTGTGTCCTTGACTCTAAGGGCCATTGGGACGACCATCTACCCCTGATAGAATCTGCCTACAACAACAGCTACCAAGCGAGCATTGGCATGGCTTCGTATGAAGTGTTATATGGGCGCCCATGTAGATCGCCGATTTGTTGGGAAGAAGTGGACGACAGAAAATTGTTCAGCCCGGAGTTGGTGGAGGAGACCACGTCTAAAATAGTTAAAATCAAAAAGAACATTCAGATGGCTCAGAGCAGGCAGAAGAGTTATGTGGACACCCAGATGAGAGATTTAGTATTTGAACAAGGCGACCGGGTGTTCCTTAAGGTCACTCATTTCAAGGAAATTAGTAAGTTCGGTAGGAGGGAAAAACTGAACCCCCGATTTATTGGACCATTTGAAGTCTTAGACAGGATTGGTACTGCCACCTACAGACTAGCACTTCCTCCAGAGCTCTCCAAGGTCCACAATGTGTTCCATGTATCCATGCTACGTAAGTACAACCCGGACCCCTCTCATGTCTTGGCTCATGAACCGCTTCCACTCCAAGAGGACTTATCTTATGAGGAAGTACCAGTCGATATCACGGACCGAAAGAGCAGAATACTCTGCAACCTGAAAAATATCATTTGTAAAGGTAGTGTGGCAGAACCACTCGCCAAGAGAGGCTACCTGGGAGCTAGAATCAGACTTTAGAGCCCAGTATCCCCATTTGTTCAACCAAGAGTAAGAGGCAAATTTGGGGGACCAAATTTCTTTAAGGGGCGGAGAGTTGTAACACCCAAAACTTTTTATTTTATTATTATTGGAATTTATTTGATTTGATTTTATTTTAATAATTAATTTATAAAGTTTTAATTTAATTTAATTGAAATAAAAATAATAATAATGATAAAATGGGGTAAAATTATTTTTGGGATTTAATTGAAAATGATTTTGGGAAAAAGGGGTGAAATTTTGGATTCTGGGGGTGTTTTTGAAAAGAAAATCGACAACTGGAGGTCAAACGTAATTTAAAAAATTGCGCCATGTCAGCAGCTCGGTCAGTAGCCCCCGGCCAACCAGGACACGCCGCGTGGCAGGGACACTGACGCGGGACAGAGACACATGGGCGATCCGCGTGCGCGTGATCGGACGGCCCAGATCCATTCCCGCGAGCACGGACAGCCCAGATCAAAAGTGCGCATGGACGGCCCAGATCTCACATGTGCGGACGGCCCAGATTGAATCACGCACGGACGACCAGATCACATCGCGATGGACGGTCCAGATTTATTTCTAATTTAATCGCGATCAGACGGTCCAGATTAAGTCGTGATGGACAGCTCAGATTAAAAGAGAAATGTTATAAATAACCTCACCCACACCCAAACCGAAACCCTAGCCGCCAGAGCCCTCGCTGGAGAAGACCACCCAGTCACTGGAGGAACCGGCCGCCGCCACTCGCCGCCGCACTGGAGGATTTTTCGGTCGCCAAACAAGGTAAAATTTCTCCCCTTGACTTAGTTTTTGATGCTGAACCCACCTATAAAATCAGAGTCAAATCACCGGCTAATTGGCCTGAAAACACCGCCGAAGCCCAGCGGTCCCGCCGCGGGTTCCCTTGATTTTTGCCTCCGTTGAGGCTCTTCTCGATTCCTGTTCAATGTAATTTTTACACCATTGTGACCATCGTCCTTTTCCCTACAGGTTGACCAGAGCAAAACACCAAATCGCAACTTGCACCAGAGGAGCTGACGCACCCGAGAACTCCGCCGCCGGTAAGTCTCAGTTTTATATTATTTTTTTGGCCTACCGAGGGCCCTAGGGGTGTTTTATCACAGGAACCAATGCAAGTTTGGCCGAATTCGGCTAGAAACGGCCAACCTGAGGCGGATCGTCACTGCGGGCGGCGGCGCCGTCGCAGGAGCATGGCGGAACTGTCGTGCCGGAATTCCGAAATTGGCCGAATAGGCCCTGGATCTGATTTGGGATTTTTTGGGGACATGTGCAGGTACCGGAAGTGTTTTTCAGTTTCCAGGAAAAAATTCAGGGAATCTAGGGACTGTCTGTAGGCGCAGTGAGAACCCAATTTTAGACTCCGAAACAAGTAAAGATCCCTCACCCTATTTTCTATCACGGCATTAAAACTTAATAAATGATTAAACAGTATTTTATGAATTAATATATATGTATAATTAATTAAAATTGCTAATGGGGCCCGAACCTGATGTATTTGTCAGTCTGTTCCTGTTTGATGTATTTTACAGTCTATATGCAGTATAGTATTTAATTGTTTATTCTGTAGTTTCGTATGCATGAATAACTGTTTAATCTATTATGGTTTGAATTATTATGAATCTGATATTGTGTTGCCTTGTTTGGTGTGCGTTGCTAGTTTACATATTTATGTTGATTGGATAATTGAGACTAAGAAAAATAAGGATGGTATGTGAATTTATGAACGGATAAGTCGACAGTCTCACTAGATATCCTAGGAGATGGTGGACGGACCGAGTCCATAGAGAACCCTATCGGGAACGTGGTCTCTCATATCGGACGGGGTATAGAGACTTTAAATATTTTGGCGCTCATACCGAACGGGGTATTGAGGT
>NW_019014534.1:74721-85470 GCF_000150535.2 Carica papaya
GTTTTAAATTTTAATGAAGACCTTATTCCGACATAAATGAAACGTTTGTAGACATAATTTATTTAAATAATTGCATGTGTGTTTTACATATTCTAGCATATTAAAAATAAGAAAAATGGTCTATTTCAAAATCATATCTAATTTATTCCGGATGTAATTAAAATAATATAAACTCAAAGTTAAAGCTAATAGAGACAAAATTAGGGGTGAAGATCTTAGAGATGCATACCCAAGATACACGTGTGTTGCGATTATTTGAATTTTAACTTTTATGTATATATATTTAAAAAAGAAAAGTTGGGTTTTGTTTTCTCATATATATATATATACACACACACACACACACACGCACGCACACACACACACACACACACATATATATATATATATTCACATATGGGAGTAAAGAAAAACGATATTCCTCAATTTTAGATTCGACTTGTTCTTTTCTTTTACCAATCACCTGTAACATCTTCTCTTAACTTGTAAATATGCATTAAAAATATGTTAAAGTTACAATAGTACGTGGATTTATGAAAATAAATGTTAGGGCTTATTTCTAAAATTAGTAGAGAAATTAGTCGACGCTGAAAACCTATTAATAGAGGAATTAGAAATAAAGAGTAAAGAAAATGACTTTTTACATTAATTGTATGTCTATTTAAGATAATTCATTTGCATTAAATGAATTCATTTTTTATTTTATAATATATCATTCATTAATTGTATTTTCTTTTTTCTTTTTTCTTTTTACAATATATGTATATATATCTATTTTTTGTTTTGACAATCTTATGGAGTGTTATCTTATTTTTTTTTTTAAAAAAAAAAAATCTAAAGTTTTCTTTCCGACTATTTCTCAACAAAATATAGTTTATATGTGCGTACATATATATATATATATATATATACGTATATATAAAATGAATAGCTTTAAGCATCAAATAATTAACTAGATTAAAGTGGCACTTTATTAATTTTTCTAACTCCATGTGACAATACGAGTTTTCTATTTGATTTAATTTAATTTTCCCCAACCCTCTTTGTCTTTAACTGTATTGTGGAGCTTTAACGCACACAATTTGACTGATTTCTAGTATTCTTCATATTTAAATAAATAAATGAAGAGTTTATTCTATAAAAACAAAAAACAAAAAGAGCCCTAGTATAGTTATTTTAAGGACACTTTCTTTCGTTTAATGAATCATATATTTAGAATTTTATATTAGTGACTTAATTTTTATTATTATTAATTTAATTTAATAACAAAGTGATACCAATTAGTGAATTAGTTAAAATCAAATCAAATCAAATATATATAATGTAAAAGCCAAAAATTTAAGAAAATGAAAATATTGAATTATACCAAATATAAGATAAAATAATTTAAAATTTAGAGTTTATATTTTTTACATAATAACTCATGATGCCCAATAGATTTACGAGAATGTCTCTTTATAGAAGTTTATAATAACGAAATGAATAGTTGAAACACAACGAAATAAAAATCATATGGGACTAACCTCTGTTGAGCAACTCTAATGGGGTTCAAGAGGTAACATTTATTTGTAACCCTTCTACTGTTCAAAATCTGGATCTTGCTCTTCTTGATCTAAAATGGTTAAATATGAAAATGAGTTTGTAACACCCAATTTATTATTTTTATTTTTTCTTATTTATTTTAATATATATTAGAATTTTAGTTTAATTTTTTAATATTTAATTTATAAGATTTTAATTTAATAATAATAATAATGATAAAATAGGGTAAAATTATTTTTGAGATTTAATTAAAATTGATTTTGGGAGAAATTGGTGAAAATTTGGATTCTGGTGGTGTTTTTAAAAAGAAAATCGAAAACCGGGGGTCAAAACGTAATTTAGAAAAGTTGTGCCACACCAGCAGCCACGTCAGCAGCCTAGTCAGCAACCCCGGCCAAACTAGAACACGTCGCGTGGCAAGGAAGCTGACGCGGGAAACCCCGCGGACAGAGCTACGTGAGCGATCCGCGTGCACACGATCGAACGGTCCAGATCTCACGCATGCAGACGACCCAGATCTCACGCGCACGGATGGCCCAGATCTCATGCGTGCGGACGATCCAGATTTATTTCTATTTTAATCGTGATCGGACGGTCCAGATTAAAACATGATGGACGGCTGAGATTAAAAGGGAAAGGTTATAAATAACCTCACTCACACCTGACTCCAAACCCTAGCCGCTAGTGCCCTCGCCGGAGAAGAAGAACCAGTCGCCGGACGAGCCGGCCGCCGCCACCCGCCACCACACTGGAGGGTTTTTCGACCGCCAAATGAGGTAAATTTTTTTCTCTTGGCTCATTTTTCGATGCTGAATCTGCTTATGGCCAAATCGGAGCCAAACCACCGGCCAATCGGAGCCAAACCGCCGCGACTTCTCTTGATTTTTGCCTCCGATGAGGCCCTCTCTGATTCCTATTCGATGCAATTTTTACACCACTGTGATCACCATCCTTTTCTCTACAGGTTGACCGAAGCAAAACATCAAATCGCGACTCGCACCAGAGAATCCGCCGCACCCGAGAGCTTCACCGCCGGTAAGTCTCTGTTTTTCGTGATTTTTTGGCCCACCAAGGGCCCTAGGGTTGTTTTATCGCAGGAACCAATGCAAGTTTGGCCGAATTCGGCCAAAAACGGCCAACCCGAAGTGGATCGCCGCCGCGGGGGACGATGCCGTCGCCAGAGCACGACGGAGCCGCCATGCCAGAATTTCGATATTGGCCGAAAAGGGGCCCTAGGTCTGATTTGGGATTTTTTGGGACACGTGCAGGTACCGATAGTGCGTTTCAGTTTCTCGGAGAAAATTCAGGGAATTTAGGGACAGCCCGTAGGCGCACTCTAGAGCCGATTTCAGACCCCAAAACAAGTAAGAATTTCTCACCCTATTTTCTATCACAGTATTAAAGCCAAATAAATGATAAAATGGTATTTTATGACTTTATAGATATGTATAATTGATTGAGATTGCCAATGGAGCCCGAATCTGATATACTGTCGGTCAGTTGTTGGTTGATCTATTTTTCAGTATTAAATGCAGTATGATATTTGATGTATTTATTTTATGGTTTCGTATGCATGAATCATAGTTTCTTTTATTATGGTTTGAATTATGGTGAACCCGATGTTGTGTTGTTTTGTTTAGTGTTCATTATTGGTTTACGTGTTTGTGTATGATTGGATAATTGAGACCAAGGAAAATAAGAAAAAGGATATGTGAATTGATAAATGGATAATATGGACAGCCTGACTAGATATCTTGGGAGATGGTGGACAGACCGGATCCATAGGGAACCCTACCGGGAACGTAGTCTCTCATATCGGATGGGGTATGGAGACCTTATGTGTTTTGGTGCCCATACCGGACGGGGTATGGGGACGGCCCGTTTCACCCTTATACCGGACGGGGTATTGAGGTTTATGGTTTTGGCGCCCATACTAGACGGGGTGTGGGGACAGCCCTGAAATCAGTTTATTAATGTTAATGGTTCACATGTAGCGGGGATTCCCTATGGATCTCCATAGATACTAGTAGGCTGGTAAAAGAGAAAATTTGTTGTCTGATTATTGAAGTGCAAAAGTATGACATGTGCTATGTTACAAAATATATATGATTTTATGATAGTTATAATATTATTGTCTTCATATGTTATTTTCATAAATCTCACCGAGATAAGTGGACAATAAAGGTTTTTATTATTAATAAATGAGTTTATTATAAATTATGCTTCATTGTTTATTTTTGTTTTCTACCAACATTTACTTCTGTGGCAGTGAGATAGTGTGATGTCTTTACTGGGCTAGTGTAGCTCATTCCTTACTTAACCATTTCAGATCAGGAAGACGTGGTTCCCAAGCCCGTTCCACAGGAACACGG
Organism: Carica papaya; assembly: GCF_000150535.2. Next base: position 78,636 of record NW_019014534.1, read on the forward strand.
CGAGTTAGACGTCTAGAGACTTTATAGTTCTATTTATAGTTTTTATTTCGAGTATTTCTTTTAATCAGCTTATTCTTTCATATGTTGAATACGTTTTTTGGTTATTGTATAAGGGATGTTAATCAGAATTTTTATTTCGCTTCCGCATTTAAGATTTTTAATACATACATCTTCACTTAAATTTCTGAGGCCGTTACAGAGTTACACTAACTTAATAAGAATATCACACTTAACATTGATACAGAAAACTAAATATTGGTAAAAAAATCATAAAACAACTAACGAAGCCATTTGTCTTTCTTAAATAAATTTATTTTATATAAAAACGTAAGTTTCATACTTACATTTATGAGTTTTCAAAACTGACCTACGAAAATAATAACCCGAATTGTATTTTGATTTCACATTTAAATTAACAATAACAATAAACTTACCTTCTTACCTGCTTATTAGTGCGTTTGAGGGTTCATAGGGATATCCTCATACACATAAATTCAATATCTAATTTATTAATCAACCAGCCATCCCCATACCCCATCCGATAATGGGCACCAAACATGTCATCGCCTCAATACCCTGTTCAGTATGAGGGTGAACTATACCTTCCGGTACGAGACTTTTCAGTCCCGTTTGACTGAGGTAATATCCATGGTAGGGTTTCCCTATGTAAAAGTCTGAAAACTTAAATAAAAATAAAGTTATAAATTAAATGCGAAAGAAAAATAATAAAGTTAGGGTTACATTCCTTACACAATAATTTAGAATACCCAATAGAGTTATGTGAATGTTCTTTCTAAAAGAGCAAACGAAAATTAAAAAATAAACGAAAAGTAAATCACTAAGCATCCTAGGATGACCTTCAGTAGCTTTTGAAGGGAGTTCGGATTGTGAACTATTCATAATCCTCTTGTTGATCGAGATCTGGATCTTCGTCGTCTTGATCTGAAATAGTTAATGAATGAGTGAGCTACATTAGCTCAGTAAGAATATCACACTAATCACATATACGAAAAATTGAAAATTGGTAGAAATTAGAAAAATAATTAATGGAGCCCTTAATTTATTATAAATTCATTTACTATAAATGAAGCCATTTATTTCATATTTATGTAACAAGTCTCTCTCAACAATAACTTATGAAAACTCATACTCAAGCACTATTATTTATCACATAAAAGATAACAAGAAACAATCATTTTACATTTTTACCCGCTTATCGGTACCCCTGGGGGTCTACAGAGATATCCACCTGCTCGTGAACTCAATATCCAATTAAATAGTTAACCGACCACCCCCATATCCCGTCCGATATAGGCGTCAAACATGCCACCACCTCGATACCTCGTCCAGTATGAAGGTGAACTATATCTCCCAAACCTTGCTAGTAAAGGACTTTCCAACCCTGTCCGACTGAGGTAATGTTTACGGTAAGGTTCCTTATGTACCGAGCCCGTCTGCCCTTTCCCGAGTACCCAGTAAGTCTTTTCTATACAGATTTCCATCAGCATAATAATCAACCATGCAATAACCATATCTCATTTTATACTCACCATTCATTTAAATAACAATATAGTTTTACACCGTCAAATAACTAATGACCCAAATACCAGCACACAATGTAGGGGAAACAAATAACAAAATAACTAAAAAGATCCTAAAAACCATCAATTGAGTTATGCACAATATAATAGTAAACAACTATAGACAATATTGAAAAATAAATAGGAAATCGAAATGACTGTGAACTAACCGGTTCTGCCTCCACTAATGACATGTAATTATTTTTAAGGTTTTCTAACTTTTCATAAAAATATACAATTATTAATTATTAAGCCTCAGTTTATCATAACGGAAAAATTGATGAGGGATCCTTACCCAAATCGGTGTCCAAAATATTGAACTTTCTACTGCGCCTACCGATGGTCCCCAGGTTTCCTGAATTATCCTTACGAAATCCAAAACACTTGTCACGTACTTAAAATACCATAGGAATCTAAAATCGGTGAAAAATACCCTTTCCGACCAATTTAGAAGTTCTGACACAGTGGCACCGTCGTGCTTCAACGACAGCACCGCTGCCCACATTGACGGTTTACCTTAGCTTAGCCGTTTTCAGTCAGTTCTGGCCAGTTTCGGCCAATTTATACATATCTCTGTAAAAAAAACATGTTAGGGGGCCTCAGTTGGCCGAAAAAAACTAGAAAACAAAAACCTACTAGTAGTGGGGTTTTCCAGGTGCGACAGCTCCGCCAGCTCACCTTCGCGACTGAGAGTTTTTCTTCGGTCAACCTGTAGAAAATAGAACGGTGAATACAACGGTAGAAAAATCGCACGAAACAGAAAACAGAAAGAGATCATCGGAGGAGGTTGCAAGTTTTGCCTGCAGCGGTGCCGCCTGACTTTATCTGCAGTTTTCGGCTCACTCACTGTTTTTTTGTTTTTTTTTTTGCTCTGATTTAGCCATGGGGGTACTCTAAATCAAATTATGAGTGGATAGAAGAATTTTTATCTTTTTTGGCGATCAGAGGAAGCTCTGGTGCGATGGCTGTCGGCGGTCGGCTCCATTCTCCAACGCCTAGTTCTTCTTCTCCAGCGGGAGGCTGGCAGCTAGGGTTTGAATTCAGCGTAATGCCAAATATTTATACCCCTCTCGTGTTAATCTGGACCATTTATCGCATTTGATCTCGACTGTCTGATCACGTTTAAAGAAGAAATGAATCTGAACCGTTCATCGCGATTTGATCTCGACCGTCCGATTGCATTTAAAGGGAGAACAAATCCAGACCGTCCACGCATGCAGGATCAACCCTGGGTCGTTCGATCGCAGGGCATGCAGATTACCCGCATGGCATCCCATGTCAGCGTGCTTTGCCACGCAGCGTACTCCAGTTCGTCAAGATTGCTGACTAGGCAGTTCTACGTAGCAAAATTCTCCTTATTTGCACTCTGATCCCTAGTTTCTAATTTTTCTTTTGAAAACACCATCCGGACCAAAATTTTCACCTTTTTTCTCAAAATTATTTTAAATTTCATTCCTAACCTATTTTTTTCCATAATTCAACAAAAAAATTAAAATAAAATTTTAAAATATTAAAATTAATTCTGGACCAAAATTCGGGCTCAAGTATTACACCCTATTTATCCGGCGCGTCCACCCTTTTCCAGGGTACCCAATAAGTCTTTCATACATAGATTCACATCATCAACTAATCATTAATCGCATAACAACATCTCATTTCATATTTACATATTAATAGGACAACATTTAAGCAAATAATACAAATTTATACTTTAACAATCAATAAACGTAATTAGGATATTTATTTCAAATCAGTCAACAGATAAAAATAATGGTTAAGCAATCAATAAACAAGAAAGCAATTAAAATTTACAATTTAAAACACACGGTGTAACAATAAACAATTTAGACAGTATAAAAAAATAAATAGGCAACACGAATAAGGCAGGGCAATTATACACTGACAGATTCTGGCTCCACTGGTGACATGTAATTAATTTTAAGATTTTTTTTTCTAATTTTTACAAAACACAATGTTATCGATTATTAAACTTTAATTTACCATAACGAAAAAAAAAAAGTGAGAGATTCTTACCTCAAATTGGTGTATGAAATACCGTATTTTTCACTACGCCTATTGGTGGTCCCCAGATTTTCTAAATTTTTCCTGCGGAAATTAAAAATACCCTTCATATATCCAAAAATACATCAAAAGGCCAAAATAGATGTTTTTAAATTTTTTCAACCAATTTAGGGTTTTACCACGACGCTGCCACCGTGCTCCGGCACCAGCTCCTCCGCCCACAGCGGCAGTTCCTCTTAGCCAATCGTTTTTAGCTAGTTTAGGCCAATTTTGACTGGTTTTACATGAAAACCTACGAAAAATCAAGTTAGGGGACCTCTGTTGGCCCGAAAAGGTACAAAACTAAGACTTTACCGGCGGAGGAGTTTTCCGGTACAGCTGCTCCACCGTTCCTCTCTCGCGGTTGGGGCTTCTCTTCGACTAACATGTACCAGAAAAAGATGAAAAACACAAAGGTCAAAGAATCAAAGGAGATAGAAAATGAAAAACGGCTCATCGGAGGGGTTTTGGGTTGCATCCGTGGCGACTCGGCCAAACTCCACTCACGGTTTTCAGCTTACCTCATGACCTTTTGACTTTGATATGGGTGTGGGTAGGTTTAGAATTGAATTTCGAACGAGAAGGAGAAAAAAAAATACCTTTTCGACATCGATGATGGCTCTAGTATGGCGGTAATGGTGGTTAGTTTCTTTCTGACTGCCCTTGTTCTTCTTCTCCGGCGTGAACTAGTGCGGTTAGGGTTAGGATTTTCTAGAATGTGAAGTTTAAATACCCTCCCTGAGTCGATCTGGGCCGTTTGTGCAGGGACACGTGACATTCTCTTGTCCGTTGGATCTCTCTTATTCGGAGATTGAATATGATCGTTCGATCACGCCTGAAGAGAAAATGCATCTAGATCGTTCGCGCATGCGAGATGCGATCTGGGCTATCGGATCGCCTAGGCACGCGGATCGCCTGCGTGGCTCCTACGTGGAGCCGGTGTCAGCGTGTCCGCCACGCAACGCGTTCTGACTCGCGGTGCTGTTGACGTGGTTGTTCCACGCGACCGTATTTTTTCGTTTTACAATTTTACCCCTTATTTTAAATTTATCTTTTAAAAACACTCCTCATTATTCACAGTTTTATCCATTTTCCCAAAATTGTTTTCAATTTCATCTCTAATTCTAATTTTTCTCAAAAAATTTAATAAAAATTAAATTATTTTAATATATTATTTTATTAATGTAAAATTATCCAGGATTAAATTTTCAAGGCTGAATGTTACATTTAACTTGTTTTTATATACATGTAAACTGTGATATTTACATAATTAGCATTGAAATAAATATTTTTCCTGATATTTTTCTGATATTAGTATAAGATTTTTTAGATATTTAAATTTTAATATATAGAGTTTAGCTAGAAGAGATACTTCTTAGTAAGTATGGTTTGAATTTTTAAAATCAGATAAATTTTAAATAAATTAAATTAATACATGAGACAATCATGTAATTAATTTTTAGCCCGTGTTGATGATGAACCTAAAAATTAGTTTATTTAAAACATAAGTTAACTTAATAATTGATTTTAAATATAAATATATATATATATATATAAAATTGATGACTTATTAAAAAGTTAAAAACTAATTTGTTTGAAAAGGTTAGAAACTAAATTCATATACTATTTTTTATGGTTTCTCAACATATGATTGATAAGAAAATATAATTTACACTTTAACAATTTGAGTTTAATTTTCATTTCAAAAGTAAAATTTTCAACTAGTGGGAGCAACATAGAAGAGTATGTATTGAATTGAATATTGCCTAGAATTTATAAATTATTAATTACTAAATAAAAGGTTATGGTATTATAATTTTTTATTTTATTTTAAATTGAGAAATATCTATTCATGAATTATAAATTATAAATGAGTTATAAAACTCATAAATATAATTTTTTTTTTATAAAATAAAAGTTACAAAAATAGAATTTGAAGTGCATGATTGACAACTCTTTTTAAGTTCTTAATTATTTTTACTTGGACCCTGAATATTTTCAATACATGCATCAATCTTTAAAGATCCAAATTAACGATAAGCCTGTTCTTTTGGACTCTCCAGACAGTTTAGGCGAGCTCAGTCTACAATATACGACTGAAAAATCAACAAGAACCTTCCAAAAGGCTGAAGAAAATAAAGATTAAAACATGATTAAACAGATCATTAAAGTAAATTAATATTTATTTGAAACTTGAACAAGAAGCTTCAAAGAGATAAAAAAAGGCAGAGCCTGACTCGTGTCGACTATGGCCATGTCCATGTCCATGTCCATGTCCATGTCCATGTCCATAGACTCTATGCACACACACGCAAAGATAAAAAAGCTATCAATCATAACACCCAAAAGCTCCCACTAAAAAAACCCACCCCCACCATCTTCCCCATTTTCAAATTTATAACCAAAACACACACGAGAGGAAAAAGAGCCACAGAGACGTACCTTGGGTGTGCTCTGTTCTTCCCTCTCTCTTTCTCTTCTTCAGCTATGAGAGTCCCTGTTACTTCATCTCCACAGACCAATCAACCTCCTAAACCCAACACCAACAATTCCGCCAATCCGGCCCCAAATCTCGGCTTTCACAGCAATCCCACTTCCTGCTATGAGCCCACATCGGTCCTTGATCTTCGAGGGAGTCCCAGTCCTGCAACGGAAAAGCCGGCGCCGACTACCGATGTGATTTCGGGCGTCGCGGCTGCAGACCCATCTCATCAGTCTCTCGAATGGGATGAACATGTCCTGCGGAATATGGATTGGGATTCAATCATGAGGGATTTGGGGTTGGATGATGACTCTGCAACTAATTTGAGGAGTGTTTCTCAGTTAACTCCTTGCAGCGATCATCATCAAGTCGTCTCTCACTTCACCGACTTCATTGCTTCTCAGCAGTTCGATAGTAATCCGCAGTTGGTTAATCATGCAGATATTAATCTTCAAGATGTGTACTCTAACCAGAATTCAGGTTACGGATTAAACTCTCTTGATCATCTGTGCAACAATTTCAATGGTTTTAGTAATCTGAACGTGGGATTTGATTTCATAGAGGAGCTGATTCGAGCAGCAGACTGCTTCGATTCAAACGAGTTGCAACTCGCCCAGGCAATATTGGCGCGGCTCAATCAACGGTTACGATCTCCCGTCGGGAACCGATACAGAGAGCCGCGTTTTTCTTCAAGAAGCTCTCGTGTCGCTCC
>NW_019014534.1:85670-98906 GCF_000150535.2 Carica papaya
TCCGGGACCAACCGAGCCGCTCGTGTCTTCATGGTACGAGATCGTACAGACCATCAGAGCTATAAGGCTTTCTCTGGACTCTCTCCGATCCCTATGTTCGCTCAATTCACCGTCAATCAAGCCCTCCTCGACTCCCTCGACTGGCCATCGTCACCTTTTCTTCACATCGTCGACTTCGATATCGGTTTCGGCGGCCAGTACGCTTCGCTTATGCGAGAAATGGCCGAAAGAACCGATTCTTCTAGACTGGGGCCTCCGTTTGTCCGAGTTACAGCTGTTGTACCAGAAGAGTACGCCATAGAAACCAGGCTGGTCAAAGACAATCTCACTCAATTCGCTCAGGAGCTGAGAATCCGGTTCCAGATCGAGTTCGTTCTTGCTCGGAGTTTCGAGATGTTGTCTTTTAAAACAATCAAATTCATGGAAGGAGAGAGAACCGCCGTTCTTCTATCTCCGGCAATCTTTCGCCGTCTAAGTTCTGAAAACGGAGCCGCCGGGTTCGTCTCCGATCTGCGACGAGTGTCTCCGAGCGTCGTCGTTTTCGTGGACAGTGAAGGATGGACGGAGAGCTCCGGAGCGACGTCATTCCGTCGAGAGTTCGTGAGCAGTCTGGAGTTCTACTCGATGATGTTGGAATCACTAGACACGGCAGCCGTTGCGGCGGGTGATTGGGTGAGGAGGATAGAGATGTTCTTAGTACGCCCTAAGATCTTGGCGGCGGTTGAAGGCGCAGCTGGGCCGCGTGTGGGGTCCTCCTCCTGGAAGGAGCTTTTCTTCGGGGCGGGAATGAGGCCGGTATCGTTGAGTCAGTTCGCGGACTTTCAGGCGGAGTGTTTGTTAGGGAAGATGCAGGTCAGGGGGTTCCACGTGGCAAAACGACAAGCCGAGTTGGTTCTATGCTGGCAAGATAGGGCCCTCGTTGCCACATCAGCATGGAGGTGTTAGAAATCAAATTCAAACTTCAAAATCGAATTAGGTAATTACATGAGGTCTTAACTTTTAATTAATTAAATTAGGGGGGGTGCTTAATTAATTAATGGGGATGTAATTATACGTTTAAATCCCTTTCCTTTGTGAATTTTTTTGTAGTTTATTTTTATTTCTTTATTATTATTATTTTAATTTTGTATTAGTAATTAAAGATCTCTTAAAAATACCATATGTTGAGTATTCTCATTTCTATCCTATATAAGGTTTGAAAAACTAATTGGAGAAATGAGTCAATAATGAAACAAATTTTATTATTTTATTTGTTGATTTTCTTCATCATATCTCCCAGTGGTTTTAAAATATTAATAGTGTGTAAACATAATTGGGAATGTATGCCTAATATATAAATTTAATCAGAATTAAGAAAATAATTTTAATAATTTTCCAATAAATTGTTTTTTTAAAGAAAAAAAAAAACAGATTCACCTTCTGATTTTCTGGTAGAAGAAAAGTTTATCATTAATATATTTTTTAATTCTTTTAAGATTTATGATTATAGGTTTATTTCACAAAATCTTTTAAATTATTACTTTTTTTAATGGGGAATCTGTAAATATATTTCTAAATTTTAATTACAGTATAATTATATTATATATTTTTATTCTTGTTAAACAGAAGTATATACTTTATTCAACATCTCTATAATATTTTTATGAAATATAATTGAAAAAAAAAAAAACTAAAATTCCGTCTGATAAAAGGAAGCTTTTAATTGCAACAACTAATAAAAGAGCTCCTTATTATTAAAAGTAAAAAATTAATAAAAATCATTCAAGTGAGACTCTAATCAGAGTTTTACAATAATCATAATAATTTAGCTTATAAATATTAAGTTTTGATTCATATCATTCTTCAAGATATGATATTGAATTAACGGGTTATTTATATACTTATGTTTATATAAATATTTATGTGCTTATATCAATAAAAAATTATATCATAAATATTTTACTAAAAGATAAATATTTACATAAATATAAATGTATCAATAGTTATATTAAACAAAAAAAATATATAATTGGATCGAATTTGAATGAGTTTTAATAAATTAAACTTAAATACATTTAACCATCGATATAAATTTTTCGTTAATACGAATTCGATCCAACCTGAACTCAATGATTATCTGAAAAAACTCTAAGTTGGAGTGAAAAAATCTCATTCCTATACTGTTATTAGGTTAAGTCTTGATCTTATTTTCTTTTTTGTTATACCTAAGGGGATACAAAGGTGCACTGAGCCACATAGATAACACAATCATCTAGACTTTAATTTCATAAATTTATACAATTCAAAGCTGACACCCCAAGGTTTTCGTACCCCTAGTATCAAAAAGTGAAAAAATAAATTAGCTTTATAAAAAGAGAAAGTTTAACATGGTTGCCCACGTTTTTCATCAAAACGGCAAGTTAATCGACCGTATCTCCCATAGCTATGGCTCTTGTATGTGTCGCTGTCCAATCAAAACCTTCTCCTCCTGAAACAGGTGAAACAGGCCAATTTTCTGGGTCAAGGTCAACTGTATCGTTGACCATTTACTTCGTCAGTCTTTGGATTGGACCATTTTGAAGTTCGTATAGACTTCAGGCCCGAGATTTGAATGTTGGGTCCAAACTCGACTGGCCTCTGCAGACGTCGTCGTTTGGTTGAATTTCTTTTTTACTTCCCAGCCGAAGTTCCTCCTACGACATCGTTTTCGCTCCCATACTTGTCTCCGTTTGTTTCTTTTTTCGGAACGCCGAATTTAGTTTAGCTATGTTTATAGTTGATCAAATATTAGAAATGCCTTAAGTATCAATTAACCCTGATGAAGAAAATGTAAATACTAATTGATCGGTATTTCTCTACAGATTCATCCCATGTCTATTCTTGGATCCAGCGTAACCAACGAGGTGAGGACGGAACTTCTCTGTGACCTTCATCTCTCAGCTTGGATCTTGAACGTGCTATTGATTTCATTGCTTTTGGTCGGCTCCTCGATGTTTTTTGTCTGTATTAATGATTGTTGCCTTTCGATTTCCTGTTTCGATTTCTCCGTTTTCCTCTAATCATCAAGTTCATTTCCAGAAATTCTGGTATGATCAAACCCAAGTTAAGCCAAAAGGTTGAAAATCTACTGACAAATTATCGATTAGTATTAGATAGAGGAGGAAATTTATGGAGCTGAGTTTAGGTTTGTATTATTTCTAAAATTGATAGAGCTTGTCCTAAAGTGGCTGTAGTTTTAGGTGGTAAACTTGTTTGATTCATGTTTTGTTGCATGAAGTGTGCGATTGTGTTGTTAGAGACTCGGTTCAGTTAATTCATAATCATGCAAGTACTCTGCTTTCTGTCTCTTCCTCTCTTTTTGCATGAGCAGTAAGTTTCTTATGTAATTTTCCATAATGAGTTATGTACTTAGAAGAACTTAATCCTTATTGCTAGCAGAATTTTGTTTAGTTTGTGTTACTCTTACACATTTTAAGACTCACCATCTGTCTTAGAGGCTCATTAATTTTTTTTTAACCATCACATTTTAGGTTGGATTGCGGTTGCTTCTTTCCCCACTTGGTTCCAACATTGTAATTCGTACGGCATGGTGAGTTTTGATTGATATATTTTAAACATATTAGATACGAATATATATTTCCTTTCTGGCTTAGATTAGCATTTGTTTTTGGTCCCCTAAAATTGATGAGGCCAACCATTTCTCCTAAGTTGTTATGGTCACTAATTAGGATCTAATTATGAGAATTTGATTAATAATACAGGCTCGTTCTTATCGAACCCAACAATTTTCTAGTTTGAAGTACTCAAGAAATTTTTAGACAATTTTTTTGCATATCTTGTTTAGACTAGTAATATATTTTAATACAAGAGAATATAACTTCTCCTAAAAAGTAACTATTTCCACATCCTAGAAACTACCTAAGGAACTACCCTCACATCTAGAAACTACCTGAGCACTTGTCTCCCATATCCTAGACACTATCTTCAAAGTTGTCCCAATAGGTAATTATATCATTAAATAAAACTAGATAACCAAATAGAAGAAAAACAGTTTTGTTCTAGCAGCTATGTGTCAACCATTTCCAGTAGTCATGTGGCTCATAACAATATTCCTCAAGCACTGAAACTAGATGTGAAACCAAAAAGTGGCAGTAGGGAGTTATGCTATTTAATAGAGAGGCAAGTAAGTGAAAATAGAATTTTTTTTTTTTTTAAGCATAGAAAACTCTTTCTTCTAATCAATTATCTTTTTGTCTGATTTTTGGATCCTTAAAATGCAAAATCAAATTACTATTGACTGCATAAGCAATGTGAAGATGTAAAAGACAAGATAAGGAAGTCATGGATATCGTACAAACTCAATGAAATACAGAAACATATTATTGGATTACAATTTTCTCGGTTGGATCATCCTAGAAAATTGGCTGCCAGTAAATGTTGGAAGCAAACCTTGTTGATTTACCACTATTTGATTCTTCACTCTGTGCTCTCCTTTTTCAGCCCAGGATAGCTGCTTCTCAAACATAAATGAAAAATGTGATTTGACTTATTAGATTGAAAAGAACTGAAATTTACCATGTTATCACAAATCATAAAGCTCTTGCCAGCACCGATTTTCCCTCCTCTCATAGAGACACTTAGCACTGGCAAGAGATCTAAGTTCTATCTTGTTTTGCTCCTTAGATTTCCCTCTCTTTTTTTTTCTTTCTCTCTCTTCTTCGTTTCCTCCTACTAGAATGCACACTTCTGGTGAAGTCTGCACCAGGTTCACACTGCACCTAGATCATGTTTCTTACTTTGGGTTCCAAATAGAGCACTCTAACTGCATCTGTCTGGTTGGTCATTTCCTAATGTTGAGACTCACGAGCAGCCTATTATATTTCTTACTGGTGAAATCAAGCTTGCTGTACCTTGGAATGAAAAGGCTTCTTTATTTTGCGGCAAGACCACCACTGTGGTGCACTTGCTGACCATGATGGACACAGCCTTGTCCTTTTTTGTGTAGTGCACTTCTTCTGGGAGAAAGATCTACAGAAACTTCATGGAAACAATTTGCCAACAGATCAAGCTTAATACTGTATTGATCGTGATCTTTTTAGGAAGTTTTGAGAAAAAGATTCAAACATCAAACATAAATCACCCATAACTTCTGGCTCGATACCAATTATTATAGTCCTTACTCATGATTTAGTTATGAGATTTTGATTAATAGTCTGCACTCCTTAAGAGAGAATGCAATGATCTCCTAGAATTTCAAGTACTCAAAGAACTTTTTAATAAATTTTTTGTTATTTAGATTACAATTACATTTTTATAAAAGAAACATAACTTCTCCTAAGAAGTAACTACCTCCATATCCTGAAAATATCTTCACATTTATTCCAACGACTAGTTATATCATTAAATAAAACATTTTTCTCATAACAGCCATATGCCACTCACGTAGTGGCCATGTGTCACCACTCTAACAGTCATTTGTCTATTGCTTTCAGCAGCCATGTGGCCCATAACACAAGCTTAGTAAAGGAATTTATGAATATGAAGCTCACCTGAATGCTTTTGTTTCTGCAGCTGTACTGTGGGCATTGGTTTACCTGTATACTCTACATTCAAGGCAATTGAGAGGAAAGATCCAAAAGAGCAACAGAAATGGCTAATATATTGGGCAGGTTGAAATATCTGCTGACCTTTCATCTAAGATGTTATTAATATCATGTAAATTTTGTGCCCTTTTTGTTGAAAACTGTCACTGGTTGGATGATCTGCCTCCACATTATTTATGAGAACATGGACACCCATATATTTTTATATTCAGGATGATTTTTTCCTTTTAAGTTAAATTAGTACTTTTCTTCCAGAAAGCGGAACTGATCAATTTGTTGGTTCTGGTTCTATACATTCTGTCATTGGAAATATGTAGAGGTTGTATAGGAATAACGGAAAAAACAATGTGGGGAGTCAGGGATATGAATTCCTTATTTGAGAAGTTTTGTTATGTAAAATAGTAGAAACAGGAGTAGTCAATCTGGGGTTATAGAATCTTTACCTTCAAGGAGAAGATTTTGATCCTTGCATTTTGCTTGTGTTCTTCATTATCCAATCATTTCGTCAAATTACCATATCATAGTGTCTTTATTTTCTAGAAAAAAAATTTGATTGTTGCATTTTGCATATGTTGTTCATTATCCTTCTACAATACATACTTTCTACTGCATCTGTGTGCAGCAAACTAGGTTTCCTGTATCTCGACAGTGTAAACTATCACTGTAAATCATCAAGACCTTGATCTGTTGTCAATTAGGTTGCGTACTTAACAAGGGCAGGGGATATATATATATAAGTAGGACTTACAATTTAATTAGATCCTGATCATTGTTGCACGGCTCGTTAAAGAATTCCTTCCATCTCCATTTTCTATTTTGCCTCTACATGTTGTCATTGTTTATGATTTGCTCGTGTGGAAATTTCTTCTAGATATGTAGGCATCTGTCTAGATAACTTGTTTTCTGTCGGGTTCTCTGAAGTAAGTAGTTTGACAAACACAGCCATCATGTTGATAGCACCTTAATTTATCTTAAAAAAATATCTCAAAAAATGCCGGTAGCACCTTAATGGTATGAATCAAATAAGCACTTAATGTCCTTTTGGTTATTTGTATGCATTAGATGCTTGATAGTTGTTTTTTTGGTGGAGAGATGCTTGATAGTTAATATGGGTCAATGGTGTGTAATCTTCTTTGTTTGTTTAGAGAATATGATATTGCATTCAATAACTCATGGCATTAGTGTAAATAAGCGTCTAAATTTTGGAAATGATGGACTTTGCAGCTTATGGATCTTTCAGCCTTGTGGAAGTGTTTGCAGACAAGTTTCTTCACTGGTACATTTTTGCACCCTTCTGCTTTTACTTTGAAAATAAAGTGGTGATAGCGTGCCTTTTTCGATTATAATTTTCCAGAATCTCTCATGGTTTCCACCTCTTTCATAGTTGTAAAATTTTCGGCCATTTCCATCCTTATCTTGTTTTCTTCCTCTTTATATTTCTTTTGTTCCAACTGAGTAAAATATTTAAAACAATTGTTATTTCTTAGGTTGGTCAAACAGTCTGTAAGTCATTGTATTTTACTTGTAAGAGTATAATGATATAATGGTATATTGTGGATTACATTTGCAAATATTGATGAAATTGGATACTTTTCTTTCAGCAAACCGCTATACTGTTGAGATGTAAATTTTAAGTCAATATCGAGCCAAGCGTTGCGCATACATGCAAGCAGAATTGATGCTTTTATGTTATTATGTATGTATGTAGATGTGCTTGATTTGTATCATGATCTTTATTTATCTTTTGTAGGGTTCCTCTGTATTATCACCTGAAGTTTGCATTTCTTGTTTGGCTTCAACTCCCAACAATTGATGTAAGCTGAAAACTTTTAGTTCTGTTTTGTCTAAAACTAGTGATTAGACTTGCTTTATGACAGATTAAGCTGTTTTTCCTGTTCTGTTTCTATCTGGTATCTATTCATCCATGCTGTTTTTATTTCTTTTGCTCTTCATGCATTGGGAAGCTATTGTTTCCAATGCCATAGAAGTGTCAAAGCTCTGAACCTATGGATGGTTTTCACCTAATTTCCTTTTGTATGTCTCCATGGGAGACTATAATATGCTTGTAGTTTCTGAATTTTCATGTAGCACACTTTACTTACATTTGTGCACAAGAAAACTTAATTCATTAGAATTTATAGAATCAAATTGCTATGGCAGGGGGCAAAGCATTTGTATGATCTCCATCTGCGTCCATTCTTGTCAAGGCATCAAGCTAGACTCGATCTATTAACGGGCCTTGCATATGGCGAAATGGTATGTTCTGGATAAGTCTAATATGTGGAACACTAACAATGGTTTTGTTGAATGTTAATTGTATTTGACGAGCCAGAAAAATATAAAAGCACAGACAAGAAAGAAAAAGAAAAATTGGAAGGCACGAAACTCTTGAACAGTTTCTTGTTTCTTTTTTCTTTTACTTTGCTGGTAAATTGAATCCTATAGAGCTGTTTGGTTGGTTCAAATTTGAGATAGTACCAAGTTTGTGCAAAAATGTGTGAATTTTTAGAATTTGTTTCACATCTTACCCATCAAAACATCAGAGACATTCCCTGGATTCTTCAACCTTACAGGTCAAACTCATCGACGCACACCAATCAGAATTCCAATTTGCTAGGACCCTGATTGTGAAGATTACTGGGTCAGGTGAATGAAGCTATACTGTTCTCTTGCTTATTGATTACTTATTTATTCTGTAAGTGCAAACATATATTAATAGTATACTTTTTCTTACATCGGAGTAAGCTATTATTTTTAAACTTGATTGGAGCAGTGGATCAAATATTAAGAGGCACTGGTGATTCAGATCAACTGCGAGCACACAGTACTTCTGATGAAGGGCAAACAAGGACAATCATGGATGTTGAATCTGACCTTGATGACTGATTGTGTATTTTGCAGTTTTGCAATTTTTTTTCCTTCTGTGTAGCAATAGAATTTCGCATATACTTGGGTTTTAAAAATGACCTTTCCATTCATCTCCTGAAGGTCGACAACAAACCCATCATTTTTGTCTCGGAGTACCTTGTTCTCGCCCCCATACCCTTTTTGTTGGGATCTTTTTTAGGGGTTTTGCTTCTTCATTAGCCACTTGTATATACTTTTTCATCCTACGTTCGGATCTAGATATTGGGGCATTATTCCCCTTTAAATAAATTTGAACGAAGTTATAGTTCCCCATTACTTGCAGTTAGTGCTCTTTCATTTTAAATTGCTATATAAGCACTCATTTTCTAAAAAATATTAGTTTTTTTCTTATCATCTTAATATTTTTCTTTTGAAAAAATTGATTTCTTATTTTTGAATTTTCTTATGTTTGTACAAGAAGTCCCGACAAGAACTCTGATCTAAAATGAAAAAGAAATTAAAAAAGGACTAAACAATTACTCAAAATATCAGTTTAAATTGAAGTGGTACCAAATTGAGGGAACTAGTATTTTATATACAAACAATGATCTCATTAGTGATTGTGTAGAAAGTACACTGGCTTTATGAGTAATTGCGGATGAATACTTTGACCCACATCTCAGTTCCTCTCGAAATTCGTGCAGCAGTTCAGTTATCAGTTTGATGAAATTATTGGGAAGAAAACCAATCAATTACTTACAAAACACATGTACAGAGGATAGATAACTTTTAAGAAAAAGTAAGACAAAAATCACTGCAAGTGAAATCAATAAGTGGGTTCCTCACTAGACTAACAATTATTTCTTGCTCTCAACCAATCATATAATAATACAAGTACAACAATATTGATTCTTGTTAAAAATTTTGCTAGATAAATATTACAGTTGCTGAGGAAAAAGGGTTAAAAACCGTATAGATTAGTAAGAAAAGTAACTAGGTATTCGTGCCCAATTAAAAAGCCAAAGTGTAGTAAAAGTTCGAGTAGACCAAGAAATTTTATGCTCTGGCCGAAAAGCTCTATCTCATAGCTGTGTCTACCATACTATTTAACTGTTTCCTTCACCACCCCGGGAATGGGCAACTGTCTCCTTTGCCGTCTGTTCAAGGTTAGCTATTGCATCTGGTCCACATACCCGCGTCAACTCCTCCTGTAATAGCAGCAAGGTCATTCTTAATACAATGTATCTATTTCAATCCGGAAAGATTTTCATTTTCTCTCATTTTGATTCTCGATTACATGCGTGAAAATAGTGAGAAAAGTAGGTAAACTAATAATAGTCAGGAAAACTGATTTTGGAGGGGAAGAGGACGAATTACTTAAACCTTAATAGAATTATTTTCTGAGGTTAGCTTCTCACACTCCTCTGAAAGCCTCTGAAGCTCGTCCCGAAGATTGTGATTTTCATTGGTCAAGGTTTCCACTCTGGCCTGAAGCTCTTCACACTCCGCCTGGTTGCATGATGAATAATAAAATACCAGTTCAATGATTAGGCATTTAACACAAATTATTATAGTTGTAAAATTGGAGATAAAAGTTTTCAACATGGATGATCATCCATGTCTTAATGTTAGAGGAAACCTAGCATCGGAAGATTTTCCATGTATATGGACCCATACAAAAATCATGAAAGAAAACACGATATATCAGAATGATTGAGAGTAGAAAAGTCTGCTGACCTGCTTACGTAATCGTGACCGCCGAGCAGACTCCCGGTTAGATTGCTTTCTTTTCTGTCTTTTCAGTTCACGCTCATCCTGTGAAGAACCATTGTCAACCAAAGATGCACATACAATACAGATACCTAATAACAATAAGCATGAGCAGCAAATATTAAAAAGAAACAAGGAAGTCATATCTGGTAAACCCAAAATCTGTTACAGAGAAGTAAACCAAAATCATACATGAGGCAAAACCTACGACATAAAGGAACAAAGCACTTGTTCGAATTCACAAAAGTATTAAATCTGAGGATATAAAATGAACAATGAGTCCAACTTCACTGTATGAACATGTCAAACAAAAATATACATTGGTCAATATATGAAATCATTAAAAATTGAAGAGAGTACAAAAGTAAATCTAGAGTAAATTAACTAAGATAAATACGGGTGGGATTCGCAGACCCAAAAATCATGCAAACAAAGGGAGTTCGTACTTGAATCCATTGCTCGGGCATTGGTGCAGCAATTGCCGATGAGGCTCCAGATGGGTTTGGTCTCATTTTTGCAGCACCAGAAGCAGCAGAGGATGCGTTCCACAAGTCCATCCCGATATTCAGATTGGTAGCAGGCATTGAGACCACAGGCTTCCCAGGTACTGAAGGTTGGATTGCACCAGCAGTATTATTCTGTGCATTAGCTGCCAAGAAAGTCAATGCAATAATAAGTTTTTACCAAAGAGGGGAGAATGACAGGAACAGTTGGTGGGAAAAAGGTTAAAACATACCATCCGCGAGCATCTGGTCAAAGCTTCCTTTTTTACTTCCAGCATATTCCTAGCGAAAATCCAGAAGGATTTAGATGAAGATGACCAAGCCATTTGATGGGGAAAGACCATTCAATTACCATGAATTGCACTTTTCCTTCGAAATATTTATGATACATAAACACAAAAGTACCTGTTGATTAGGATTCTCATCAGTTCCATCTGACGAACCCTCACTTCCACTTTCAGCACTGTTCAGATAATTTTTTTTACAAACCCGTGTTAGTGCTTTACAGGAGTGTGAAAATATTTCACTATAATGCCAAGGGCTCAAGGACCTTCTGATCCCAAACAATTAGCCTTCGAAAGTTAAAGCTCAAATTTAAAATCAATAATCAGGAGTTACTTAAAAAATAAAGGCATGTCAAAAAAGAACCTTTGGGAGGCACCATCATTCCCGGAACCTGAAGCTGCTTTCCCCCCCTCTACACTCTTGCCACCAGAAGTCCCCTTGGATTTTTTAACAGAAGTTCGTTCCTTAGTATCGGGGCCTTTCCCTTCCACCTCCATATTTGTCGGTGCTAAGCTTGGAGTCTGATAGAAAAGAGGAAGAACAATCTGTTAGCATCGAGATGGCAATTAATGATGGAGAAATTTCAGCATAAGATTAAGATATCGAATATTACCGTGGTCATGCTATGGTGGGCATAAACTCCCCCGGGAGAATATATAGCTGGATATGGGACTGGGGTCCCATATGGTGGAATTAAAGGATGCTGAAGGAATGAAAAACCAAAGAACCAAATCAGAAGTCTCGGAAAATCAAGAGGTGCCTATTTCTGTATGATTTAAAAGGAAAACAGGGTTTTTACCTGGCTTCCCCACAAATAAGGGTGAGGACCTGGAGAAGCAACTGTTGAGGCAAAAAAGGGAGGTGGAGTAGCTCCAGCACCATAATAAGCCTAAACAAGGAGCTGAGCCGTGAGCTCTTACGAATAATCATCAGGTTTTGTATTAATATAGGCTTTTGACCTTTGAATAAACCAGAGAAAACTTTTGTACACAGAACAAACCTGCATTGAACTTGACCAATCAGGATAAGGTGGCGTTGTTGGGATTTCCTGCAAATATAAGAAGGATCAGCTATATATTCTTTAGCAAGAAATACAGGAAGGATCATTCTAGTAGGGCGAGGAACCAACGCAGACCTGAGTTGAAGAAGCTGGTTTAGAAGGCTTAGGAGGGGTACTCTCTTCTCCAGTTCCCATTCTTGTTTGCTTTGGAAAATCCCTCGGTTTCAACAATTTAAACAAATATTGTGTATCCTTCAGGAATTTCTATGCAGAACCTGACAAAACAAAACCATATAACAACAGTTCAGAAAATAATATGCTTCCATTTTAAACCAATGTAACATTGTTATTGTTAACTAGTAAAAGACGAAAATTAATTTGTATTTAGGAGAAGATACAAAGTTGTAAAATACAAATTTAAACTGGCATTTTAGATGAGATATTTTATTCCTAATAACATGTTGTCTCTATGTCAGCAAGGTTCTTAGTGCTCCATTAAATTTTTATCCTCATTATTATAGCAATCATGAAAAAGAACAGACTATTGATAACTATTGAAGCTTACAATCTGGCAAAAGTTTGGAGATTATTTATGAAGCAAAACATTAACATTCTCTCAATGTCTTTTGGTAGAATTAATAACCATGTAGACGAGCAAAAAGCTGCAACTGACTGACTTGAGGCCGTATGCATGATGTTCCCCTTCAAATAAGATTCAAATGCAACACAAACTTGCTGGTCATGCATGGCACATGAAAAGCAACCAAATACAGTATCCAGCCTCCTGTATTTTTCCTCTCAATCAACTGGAAAGTAAACCAGAAAAAAGCCCAATTGCAACCTTTCGTTTCTAACCAGATGAGCAGAGCAGTAGATATTTCCATCATTTTCATGTCTAGATGTCTAAATCTAAAAGAGCAGTTAGAAACTTAACGGGAGACAATGAGATATTCCAATGAATCACTGGATACAAACAGAAATTCACATGAATCACCTACGGTTATCTCTTGGACATCAACCTTCGAAGTTTAGACATCGAAATCTTTCTCGTAAGGTTTCCAGCATTCACCTATGGTTACCTCAACTTAAACCTACACTGACTCTAAATTCTAGAACAGGTAATGCTCATCCCTACACAATCGAGAAAATGTGACTTAACCACAAGTTTAAACCTATTTTTTCTTTTAGAAGTAAGAGTATTTTACACCAAGAAGACCAAATCTCCTCCTCGAACTAAATTCCCAACACT
>NW_019014534.1:99857-132639 GCF_000150535.2 Carica papaya
TCCGGTTGCCGTTTGTCGTCGCTGCTCTTCCGGGATTTTCGCTCTTAAACCTCGGTGTGTTAAAAAAAAAAATACAGAACAAGATATATCTTTATGTTTGTGTATATGAATCTGGCGTGGCGGTATCCTACGGGCGTGTTTGTTGTGCACGGTGAGTGAGAGAGTGGAGAGTACAGATTGAGGCCTGAGGGGAGAAGTGAGAGAGAGGGTTAGGGTTTACGTGCGAGGAAGAGGATTCCAGCTGTCCACGTCTTACTGGATTAGGTTCTGGACATTTAGCGGCAATTCAGGTATGACTCAGCGATGTATGTTACCCGTATTCTCCGGTTCTTCCCCTCCGGTTCTAAAATTTCATCGGATTAAATAATTAAAAATATATTTAATATTGATATAAAAAATTTTAGTGTCTGGTTTATTTCGTAACAGTTCACTTATAATTTTATTATATAATTTCTGGAAATATGAATAATTAATTTTAAATAAAAAATTCGTTGACATTGGTGATAATAATTTTTTAAAAAAATATAAATTTCAGAGGCCTTGTGGATATGTTTTCTTGTTGTTTCTCTCCGGTTGTGACGCGTCAACGGATTATATATTTAATATTTAAGTTTGACGTTGACGAATTTAATTAAAAATATCAAAATTTATAGAGATCTTGTTAAAAAAATTTAAATATATTTTTATATCCAATAAATTTTCTGAAATCATTTATGTGTTGATTATACTGAATAATTATTATATTGTTAAAAATATTTATGTTAATTTTTATTTTTTTAAAAATATTGTTAGGTATAAGTACATGACTGTCTAAAATATTAAATATCAGAATGGGATGAAATTTTATCTCTATAAAAAAAGTAGTAGAAAATAATTTTAAAAAAAAAAATTCTGAATAAAGGTAAAAACAAGAAATATAGTTCTCATTTTTTCAACATAAATGTTTTATATTTAGTCAAACTAAAAAAAAAAATTATAATATTACTGTTAGAATAGAAATTTATTTATTTTATTAAAATGCATAATGAATTAAGGAAGATTAATGCTCAATACATTTATAGTAAGTAGACACTCATAGTCATCTTTTGCAAGGTTATTTATCTCTATGGTCTTGGATATTTTATATAATAATGCTTTAAAATTATTATGAAATTTCTAATATTTATTGTATTTTTTTTAACTCTTTAATTTAATTATTCTGTGCTATTTATATAATATATTACAATAATTTGCAAGTGAATCGATATGAATTTTCTTGTTTCATCATCTTTAAGAAAAATAGTATTACTTGGCTTTCAACCACTAACGGACCATAAGTAAATTTTTTTTGTTTGAGAATGTAAATATAATCCCTTTTGATTTTCAAATGCAAGAAATTGTTATTTTTTTTATTTTTTACCAATGTATTATTAAATATTTAATTTAAATTTTACGAGCTATTAAATCTGAATATGTCTCAGGTATTAAGTTTAAATCTTAATTTATTTATCCATTTTCATACATAATCAGTAACAATTAATGATTTCTTACATACCCGTATTTTGTATATTGAAAACGAAAGTTGAAAAATTCCTTCTAGCATTAATATTTTAGGTATTCAATTTGCATACTTTATTTTAAGGTAACTCATAATAGTATAATAATAATATAACACTTTCAAAATAAATAATCATATAACTCTTTATTAGAATTGAAAAATGTATATGATTGAGAATAAATAACTGTTTGAATTTTTCATTTTTTTTTATATATAAGTAATTTGTGTAAAAATTATTTGTTTTATAATATTTTTAAATAGTAATTTTATTTAAAAGTATAATTCTCTCTATGTAGATGAGAAATGAGTTAGCAGAGATCCTGAATATATTTGCTTACTGACCCAAAAAAAAAAAAAAAAAAAGAAGAAAACTTGGGATGAAATCACAAAAAAGAAGTTAGGAAAGAGAAAAGTGATAAAATTAAATAAAATAAATCATTATATTTTTATAAAAACATAAATGTAATTAAAAATTTCAAAAAATACAACAGAGAAAATAATGTGGTCCTGCAAAATTCCTGACGCGTACAAATTTTGAGAAGTTGATTTCAGGCTCAACTAACAACATTCACAATTCATCAACGATGCTAACTCTTTTCCATTTATATATAAAATAAACTTACTTGGTACTTGATTTTTTTTTTTTTTTCTTCTAATGTGTGCCTCTGTGTGTGTGTGTATATATATATATATATAAATAATAGAAGTTGATTTGCTCATCACTAACAAATAATGATATTTCACATTACCTTCCTCGTAAATACAAGAGGTATTAGCAGAAATATTGGAGTCCATAATGATCACCCAAGAAGGGTGAAAAATGAGCAAGGAAGAATACAACTAATCAAAGAACTTGTTTCCCACCAAAAAAATTCCAGTTCTTCCTCATTTCCCTTTGCCTTCGCCTTCTATCACCTTCCTATCTCTTTCTAATCTTTTATTGCTAAATAATTCTCCCTTTCATCCTCTACATTTCACTTTCCAATCCCTGAGGCTCACAGTAGCAGCCCTTCAATGCATTTCAAACCAAAACCAAAACGTCTGAGTATGTATATATATATATATATGTATGTATATATACACATTCGGCCTATCGGCCGGTCACGCAACCACGAAAGCGCTTGAAAATAGAGGAAAGAGTTCTCTTGATGCTCTTCTTGCGCTTGTCTTGAACCTGGACCCGAGTCGATTCAGGGTTGTTCATGGGAGGGGCATTCTCAACAACTTCTTCTTCTTCTTCTTCTTCTTCGTCTGGAATGACAATGGTGCTGTCGTGAGTGGATGGTTCAGTCTCGGAGAAGGTTTCAGGTGTGGGCTCTGGTGGGAAGAAATAGTGGATGAGTTCGCGTATTGACTCCGATATTTCTTTGAATTCTGGGCGAAGCTTTGGGTCCTCTGCCCAACAGGACTGCAACAGTGGAGCAATCTCTTCTGGAATATTTTCCAGGCTTGGCCTTACGTTCTGCAAGTAAAGAGTGAAGAAGCTTCAGCTTCAATAATGGAAACTTCATTTTCCACATCAACTTCTTGTCATGCATGCTTGATTACATGGAAAAGAACAAGCTGTGCCAACTTAGGCAGGAATTTTAAGTCCGTCGAATGACAATACAGAGGAAATGAGAAAAAGAATTGAATGAATACAACATTTTAATTTCTAATCAATTCCATGTCCAATTTAAATTTGGTATTTTTATGATGACTTAAAACTAAAAATTCATCATTTTGAAATTGAAGAAATTAATAACTGAATCTATGTATCTATAAATAGAACGGAATTGAATTAAACGCAATATAATAAGTGGCTTACTTTAAATGCAGCATACGCTACCAGTATATTAATTTTCCCATGGAATGGAGCCTTGTTTGTCAGCAGCTCCCAGAAAACAATTGCAAAGCTGTAGACATCCACTTTGTGGTCATAATGTTTCTTCTCTCCAACAAGGAGTGGTTCTTTGCTCAAAAGCTGAATTATAAAAGCAGAATTAGACATGGTTTGAGAGTATATGACTATACGGCTTCATTGAGTCGAGAGAGAAAAAGCACCTCAGGAGCCATCCATCGGTATGTACCAGCCTCACAAGTCATACCGCCCTTTATCTCCTCTCTAGCTAGTCCAAAGTCTGCCAGCTTAATCTTCTTCTGGTCATCTGTCAGAAGTATATTTCCTGCAATACCATAGAGGTCTACACCAATGATCATCTAATACAACAAAAGTTTTCAATGCCAAATGCTATGGGATCAAGATGTACTCATTTATGTTCATAGAGTCTAATACTGGAAAGCAAAAACAACATTCAATCATTTCTAGAACTAGTTTCATAAAATCTTTCACAAATGTAGAGAGCTTGCTTCCATGAGCACAAAGTGCACCACTTCTGCTTCCAATATCTTTTTTCAGGCTTGAGTTTCCATATGGGCATCGAATATGTCAGCCAACAGAAAGTACATCACATTAAAACAAAAATATGGAACAGAAAAAAAAAGGAAAAAAAAGAACAGAAAGCATGTTCACAGTTTTGTGATCTGTTAGATAAAAATTTCTTACTTGGGAGTAAAAGAGTACAATTTATACTTTGCAATTTCATTTAGTAGTAACCAAAGAATTTGAATCGAAACCAAAAAATTCATATCCATCCCTTACTGAACGTTCTAAACATAGCCAACAAAACTAAGATGGAGAGAAAGTCTATTACTTGGCTTCAGGTCACGATGAATGATTCCATTTGCATGCAAGTGCTCCATAGCTTGAGATATATCCAATGCAAAGCTCAAGGAAAGCTTCAGATCTAACTGCATGGGACGCATGTTCCACAAGAACTTCTGAAGTGTTCCACCTTTCAGGTTTTCGGTGAGCATCATCAGAGATGGTTCAACAACTGCCCCAACAAACTGCTCCAGAAAAATTAATCCTCAACAAGAAGCTACATATTGTTATCAAGATATAACTCAAAATTTAGAATGAGAGACTAAATGCAGGATAAGTTGGTAGAAATATGCCTGCGTAGCATAGGCCGAATTTACTTATCTGATTTGAAATTACATTTACAAGAATTTTAATAATTGTCACTAAACTTAAGGCCAAAGAAAGTGAAAACATTTTCTTGTTTAGTAAGTTATTGCCAGCACGATAACCTCATTTCAGTATGTGGATTGGCTCCATCTAAACTGCTGTGGGGGACATATCTCTAAAACAAGGTTCATTTTGAGCCAGATTTCCAGTAACGGTAGCCTTGAAGAAAATGAAAGAAAGCCAAATACGCTTAGCACTCGAAATTCTGTCTCAGCCCTCTTCATTCTCTAGAATGATTTTGCAGTATGGCATTGACATGTTCGTGTATCAATATGGACAGGATATCCATGATATAAGAAAAGATTAACTACAATATAAAAAGTATGCAAAAGCTGGAAAAAAGGCAAGTTATGATCACAACTGCATGATAATTCCTTCATAAGTTAGGAACATGAGCAATGGATTTGATAATTCAGTTCAGATTCACAACTAGGTCAGTAGTATTCATGCTTGCTTAAAAAACACATTCATAGAGTGCAAAAAGATATGGGTTTATGAAATTAACAAATGAACAATTGGACAAGGCAACCAAGAAAGAAAGTGCAAAACACAATTTTGCCTGTTGCAAAAGAAAGCCAGTAGAATTACCTTGGACGTTATGATTGACACTAGCAATGTCTAATTTATGTCTACGCTCATGTTTACTCAGAAAGAGGACCTCTAGATATCTTGTCCTTTGTTTATTAACTTCTATCTCTAAGCAATTGCTAAAGCATAGACTATAACATTTATTATATATCAGAATGAAACTAGAATACCTTCACAATATTTTCATGGTTCGTCCTGGATAACAGCGTAACCTCCCTCTGAAATTTCTCTTTATGTTCACGAGTCACAGCTGATGTATTGCATGGCTGAATAATCTTCACAGCAACAGGACGCAACTTGTACCTAAATTCATAGTTTGAAAATTATCAGCATTTAATAGATATAAATTTACGAGATATATGAAATTATGTAACAGGAGATATTGTCCACCGGCAGGCTTGTTCACATTCCACACAAAGACACATTAATAAAAGAGAACTGTGTCCTAATTAAAATAAGAGATACGGTTACCATATACGAGCTCTTTATTTTATTATCTAAATTTTATAATAGAATAGATAAAGAGTTTGATCACATATCTTCAATCAAGTTGAAGTTTAGTAACAAGATAAACAATTCAGTGAAAGTTCATTTAAGTCTTTCTGTATTATGAGTGTTTGAAGGAGAAGAAACTTCTGAAACACCTTTCTCAATCCGTATTGTAAGCTGTAACCACAACAAAAGGAACGTAAAGTAAGGCCGGAAATGGATTTTTTCTTTACAACTTATTCAACTAAAAAGAGAAACAATATGCTATAACTTACAAGGTCTGCATATCGAACCATCAGAAACCTAAATTGAATCTAATTTTGATGCTTGCCTGAATTTTGAAAATATGGAGCCCTTGAATACTGGAAAATATTCCTCTAACTAAGGAATACTAATAAGGTGTTATAATTCACATAAATATACTTGAATCACATCCAGAATGTGCACTAAAATGGAAAAATGTTCATGCATTCTGGTGCTCGTGTAACAAACACTTAAATAAGAAGTCAAATCCTAATGGAAGTTTAGCAGCAGAAGAATTGTATAACAAGGTAGATTAAGCATCAGATTCAGACAGGTTTCTTTTCTTTTTCCTTGCAAAGGTAAAATGGACACTATAACTGTTTTACTCAAAATATGACATACTGGGAATAAAAAATCTCACTTTATTTAAAATGGAAGAAATCTAAGAAGCGGAGTAAATTGCTGTTGGACATAGTTCAGCAGCCACCCCTTTAGTAAGCTTGCAGCATCTCAAGAACGCAAACTCAAAAAAATCGACATTTTCATCAGTATTCATGTTCGGGAAAGGAGATAACTACCACAGTAACGCTAAATTTCAATCTGGTCAAGGCTTGGATGCCTTCTACTGAAAAGAGGTGATACATTTACCACATACAACCACAAACTTCTCTAAACAGAATGTCTAATAGTGTTTATAAATTTCACCCATATTTTAACTATTCATAGTTAAGCTGATATTATCTGTAATGATTCGATCAAAAATTCGCAGATATAGTTAATCTTCAAAAAGTTTATGTAGTAGAAACTTCATAAACAGCTTTTCATGCATCAAGCTTTTATTCATATCTCATACCATGAGTAACTAATAAGACTCAAAATGTCAAAGCATCTTATTAGCATTTTATAGCCTATAAAAACAGAGTTTCTACCTCCCATAAACTATTGCCCAGGCCCACAGCCAGAGTCAAAACTTTTTGAAGATTTCAAGGTGCTGCACCTGGACTTTTGCCAAAAAACAAAAGAGACCATCCGGAGTAAAAATAATCATAATTAGATTGAAGTATTTGTTGATGAGCTTTTTAGCTTCAACGGCAGACAGGATTCCAAAGTCAAAAAGAAAAAAAGTCCATGTGGACTTTATTAGTGATCAGACAATTTAATCAAACAAAGTCTTGACAACCCCTCCTATATGACAACAATCAACATAATTTTATTAGGTTTATATGGTTATGCTTAATTTACAATCATGCTTCCTAGCAACTAAATTAACATAAGATGCCACGAGTTCAAACATGTAAGAGTAATCAATAGATTTTTGCAGTATACGTGGTTTGGTTTGGCTTGACTTACAACGAGGCTAACATAATTGACATATAACCACATACGCGGCTGCAAAGACACATAAGACAAACACTTATTGGAGGAGGTAATGGTCCAAAATTAATGAAATTTAAAAGCAAGTCATAGTTTAACAAGCGAAAGTAACTGACATAATCCCTAAAATTGCTCCCTACGTAACACTGGAAAAATTTCTAGCTACTTGTTCAGTATGAAGAACTCAAAGCAAACCAACAACTATAGATAATATCATGTATGAACAAATATTTTCAGTCAATTCAACATGAGACCCCTTTGGGGGACCCTCATTATCGATTCAACAAGAGCATATCACCGAGACCTTGACAAATTTCATTGAAGTCAACACTCATTACCCGCAACACTTCAATATTCAACCAAACCCACATAAAAGACCCTAAAAACCCGCCAAAATATTCATAACTAAGATAACGCCCCTGGATTCGAATATCAAGTGCCCCTTCCCAAAATTCAAGTCAAGTAGTGATAAGATACGATCAACGCAAAGCCGACAAACAAGTATCAAAACACCAAACAACATGCATGCATTGTGATAAACCTAACTTAATAGAAAAGAAAAATCAAGAAACGCAAGAAACAAAGGACCCACGATCCTTCGTAGACAATGGAGCTAGCCCCTTCTCCGATCATTTTCTCGAGCATGATGCAGCGAGGATCAACGAGCACGCTTTGGTCAATGTCGAACACGAAGCTGTTATCCAAGCTCTCGCTCCCGTCACCCGCATCGAGCATTGCAGTCAGTCCTAGGACTCCAGCGCCGATGTCCTCAATGCTAAAAGGCGGAGTCAGCTCGGGCAGCTCCTCCGGCACCACTGCATTCTCCGCCATTGCTTGAACCTTCTGGTTTCTCATTAGCTGCATTATACAGTGAACAAGGAGAGAGAGAGAGAGAGAGAGAGAGAGAAGGATAAAGAGACAAAGATTACTCGGTTTTATCTCTCACACAGATAACATATACATACATATATATTTATATATATCCCTCAGAAGTGGGAGCTTTTCTCTTTTTTATTCTTCTCGTGTCTTTTAAAATTGGAACTGTGGGGTGGGGTGGGGTTGGGTGGGGAGGGGGGGAGGGAAACGAGAGGGAAACCAAGGAAAGCCTCTTCCCCCATAAGTAAGTGCATTTAATTTTTCAAAAACAATGATTAACTAGTTTCCTTCTTGTGCATCCGCGTACGTCCCTGGAAAGCCACGTGGCACATGCTCAATGGAAACCAATTTTGCTAAGCGAGGCTAATCTCGTCATTTCGTTAGATCAATATATGGTAAAATTAATCGATGACAGACAGAAAGGAGTTTGGTGAGGAGGCGATTAAGGTAAGTTAAAAATAAATTATGTCAATATAGAAAATTATTCTTGAGATAGATATATGGAAAATTATCTTGAGGATAATATTAGTAGAAAAATTTAAAAATAATAAATTTTTAAATATCAAAATTTTACTAAAATATTAGTGCTAATAATGATAGATTTTATTTTTAATGTAAAAGCCAATTTTTTTTTTTATAATTGATATTAAAAATAATAATAATAATAATAAATAAATAAATAAACTATTGGCAAGTTGAGATTTTTCCTTGGATTAATTAATTACTAATGTGTTAAATGTTGTTTGTCATTTATTACATGCCAAAATTAATGAGCATATACAGGGATGTCTATCCTTGGGGCATTATGTGCTTCCTAATAGGTCCACAAAACTTGGCATCTTTGAAGATTTATAGCACATTGAGCTTATTCATAGGAGTTTGAGACATACCATATTCCACTAGAGTACAAAAGAGCAGCACAAAGATTTTGGATTTAGTGTTATTTTGTCTTTTTTTTTTTGTAAAACAATAACTAAAAAAATTAATTTAGAGTTTTCTTTAATGAGATTTATTGATTATTTTATTTATTATTTATTATTTTTTTTAAACAAAATCTTATGAAAAGTTTTTGTTTTTTTCTTAGACTAAAATTATCAAATATCATTAAAACTCTACAAGGGTAAGATTATCCAGCATAAGTGAAGGAACCAAAGCTAATGAGAGAACCCTAACAAGAAAGTTAATGCCAAGATTGGAAAAAAAAATAAAAAAAAAACTCTATGTATTAGTGTACAAGTTACCTCATTACAATTCTTAATAATTTAACAAATTGATATAAAATAAAATAATAATTAAAAAAAAACATTATATATGTTAACAAAAATATATACTAGCAAACTAATCTCTTAATTTGGTGACGTGCGAGAATTCGTGATTAGTTGTGAATTACCTTCTACTTATAGCCTTTTGATATCAATTCATCGAGCTATTTATAATTCGTATACCATAACTTGAGCTTTAACAATACAATATCAATAGAGGAAGGAGTCGACATCTACCTCATCCTAGCAAACATAATAGCTCCAATATCATCCTTATAAATACCTTTAAGATTGCTCCACTCTTCTACTCTAATAGAATAATTATAGTTAAGTTTACATATATGAGGCAAAGGTGGGGTTTACACCAACTTCATATTGGTGTTTCTCATGTCCTCTCCCTGGGTGACTAATTCTTAATGAGGCCTTTTTGCAAATTTAAGTTAAATTCACATGAATTATTAAACTTTGGATCAACACATCAAGTGCTATCAACTTTTTTCTAATGTACCCATTAATTACAGCGCCATAAAATTTTTAAAGTCACTTATAATAACTATGTCAACCAATTGAAGAAGTTGGGAATAGTCATCCACAGAAATACTTCTGATTTCGTGTGTTGTAGAATCCTTTCTTCAACCTCGAAACACATTACACAAATGGGATCTATAGCTAGCCTACACTGAATATAATATATTAAAAGTCTATTGAAAATATTGATTGAATTTGACTAACGAATATTTATGACTTAAATAATATATTATATACTAAATATTAAAGATAATAATATTTATTGAGAATAATTGGCTCCTGTATTTTTTTACCAAAATAAAAAAAATAATTAAAGCAAAATATTAAATTAAATTTTCTTAATCAATTGAGAGAAAATGAAATCCTACTTTAATTTATAACTCTAATTAAAATATGAATTTTATTAAAAAATCTATAATATTTAAATTCTAAGAAGTAGAATTTGGATGTTGTACTTAATAAATTTAAAGATACAAATAGATGGGCTATTGTTGGTGATTAGATTTACATTAATGTATTAGATATACAATATGCTTATATTTGAATTGTATAATCAAAGTCGGTTCTACGATTGGAATAGGTATGAGTCTCTAGGTAGGGTGAGTGGTTGTTTTCGTGGGTGAGTAGTGTGAGGGATTGTTCATTTTCGGATTTGAAGAGGGAATTATGGTTTTGTCTTTTTTTTTAAAATATTTTTCCATTTTGAGAATCATTTTATAAGTGCTAATTTATTTTCTTTTCCATTTTATTTCCTTTTTCCTTTTCTTTCATGTGGTACTTTTATATATATATATATATATTATTAGGTTTTTATGGTGTTTTGTTTTGTTTGTTTGTTTTTTTTTATTGCATGCAAATACATTTAAGGTTATAACTAGTTGGCATTTATGTAAGACTCCTATGTGGTATAAGATCCACGAACACGATAACTCAAGTACCATTGGAATTTACTAGTCTTGAAATAAAAATAGTTGACTTACAGGTGTAACACCCTAACCCTTTCTTTTTTTTTTTTTTAATTTTAATTTTACTTTTATTTTTTTGGAAATATTAATTTTGTAATTATTATATGAATATAATGATTAATTATGTAATAATATATTGAATTTAATTTAGTTTAATTTATTTTAATAGAAATAATAATAATAATAATAAAAAGAGGTAAAAATTATTTAGGGATTTAATTGAAAATAATTTTGGAAAAAAATGTTGAAATTTTGGGTTCTTGGGGTATTTTTGAAAGAAAAATTGAAAATCGAAGGTCAAAACATAATTTAAAAAAATTGCGCCGTCAGCTGCCCGGTCAGCAACTCCGGCCAACCAGGACGCGCCGCGTGGCAGAGACGCTGATGCGGGAGGCCACGCGGAAGGGAGACACGTGGGTGATCTGCGTGCATGCGATCGAACGGCTAAGATTCGTTCCCGCGCGCACAGACGGCCCAGATTGCATCGCGATGAACGGTCCAGATTCATTTCCTATTTAATCGCGATCGGACGGCCCAAATTGAATCGCGATAGACGACTCAAATTAAAAGCGGATCGTTATAAATAATTTCATCCGCACCCAAACCCTAACCCTACCCGCCAGGGCCCCTCGCCAAAGAAGACAACCTAGCCGCCGGGGAGCCGACCGCCAGCACCCGCCGCCGCACCGGAGCAATTTTCGGCAGCCAAACGAGGTAAAAATTCTCCTCTTGGCTCAGAATTCAATTCTAAACCCACCTATGGTCAAATCGGAGCAAAAACACTGGTCAATTGGCCGAAAAATACCGCCGAAGCCCAGCGACGCCGCCACGGGTTGTCTCAATTTTTGCATTCGATGAGGCCCTTTCTGATTCCCGTTCGATGCAATTTTTTCACCATTGTGACCACTGTTCCCTCCTCTACAGGTTGACTGACACAAAATACCAAACCGCGACGCGAGCCAGAGGAGCCGCCGCACCATAAAGCCCCACCGCTAGTAAGTTTTGATTTTCTGTGTTTTTTCAGCCCACCGAGAGCTCTAGGGGTGTTGTCTCACAGGAATCAATGTGAGTTTAGCTGAATTCGGCCGGAAACAACCAACATGAGGTGGATCACCGCCGCGAGCAGCAGTGCCGTCGCTGGAGCACGGCGGAGCCACCGTGCCAGAATTCTGAAATTGGCCGAGTAGATACTAGGTCTGATTTTTGAGTTATTTGGGACATGTGTAGGTACCATAAGCGTGTTTCAGTTCCTAGAGAAAATTTCAGGGAATTCAGGGACTGTCCGTAGGCGCAGTGAAAATCTAGTTTTGGACGTCGAATTGGGTAAGAACCCCTCACCCTATTTCCTATCATGGAATTGAAGTTTGAATAAATAATAATACTGTATTTTGTACATATTAAATAGATACGCATAATTAATTACAGTTGTTAATGGAGCCCGAACTGGACATATTTCTCTGTCAATTTCTGTTTGATGTATTTTACAGTTTAAATGCATTATGTTATCTGGTTTATTTATTCTATGATTTTGAATGCATGAATCATTGTTTACTTCACTACTGCTTGATTTTGTGAATCTAAGATATGCTTGCCTTGTTGGATGTACGTTACTTGTTTAAGTATTCATGTTTGAATGGGTAACGGAGACTAAAGAAAAAATAAAAAAGGGGTGTGAATTGATAATTGGATAAGATGACAGCCTCATTAGATATCATGAGAGATGGTGGATGGACTGGGTCCATAGGGAACCCTACCGGGAACGTTGTCTCATACCGGATAGGGTATGAAGACTTTAAATATTTTGGCGCTCATACTGGACGGGATATGGGGACGGCCCGCTTCACCCTCATACCGGACGGGGTATTGAGGTTTATTGTTTGGTGTCCCTACCAGACGGGGTATGGGGACGGCCCTGAAAATTAAGTTTATTAAGGGAATGATTCACGTGTAGCGGGGACCCCTATGGATCCCCATGGATACTAGTAGGCTGATGAAAAGGGGGCAACTATTGTTTGATGATTGAAATATAAAAGTATGACGTGTGCTATGTACAGATTTTGTATGAATTCATGATATCTATGATGTTATTGTTTTCATGGGTCGTTTTTTATAAATCTCACTGAGATAAGTGGACAGTAAATGGTTTGATTATTGATAAATAAATTTGTTTAAAATTTGTGCTCCATTGGTTTTTTTTTGGTTTTATACCAACCTTTATTTCTATGACGGTGAATAGTGTGATGTCCTTACTGGGCTAGTGTAACTCATTCCTTATTTAACAATTTTAGATCAGGAGTACTTAGTTCCCGAGCCCGATCCACAAGAAGATTGCGAGTAGATGCTAGATGCCTTATAGTTTTCTTTATACTTCTTTTATTTCTAGTATTTCTTTTAGAGAACTTATTCTTTGATATTGTTTAGTATTTTTAAGTTATTGTGTAAGAGATATTAACCTAAATCTTTTATTTCGCTTCCGTACTCAGATTATTATATATATTTTCTTTTAAATTTTCAAGGCCATTACAACAGGGGACAAGGGATGAGGCATCCTTAAGGCAATCTATGAATTATCTTGTGGAATGCATGAACACTAAAAGAAATTATAACTCATAGGCTTTAATACAAATGATGATATAGCTCTGCAAAACCTCGTGGGACACTAGTTATGAATGTTTAGGCCAAAAATTTAAATTTTTTGCTCTCTCTAGTGAACTAGGTTTGTAACATGTGAAGTACTAAACGCCATGACAATTTGAAAGAGATCTTTTGTGTTTGCAACATATTATTGATGTCGAATATCTTATTAATATCACCTATTTATATGTGGAAGAATAAGATATAACTTATGAATTACCGCTAAGAGATATGATGAAAAACATGGCTAGTAGGTGCATAGAGAAGATGGGACAACTTTTCCAACTTGATCATGTAATGTTAGAGCGTTTGTTTATATATTTGAGGATCTACTATCTCTTAATGTTAGTAAATCCATAAATTGAGAAAAATGGTCTCTACAGGAGGAAGAACATTATGGGTACCTTTTTAAGTACAAAAGGATTCGAGGTTTTTATTTCATGTGTGGTTCTATGAGATACATAATGGAGTTCTATAGGATGAGTGAGACCAAAAATAATTGGGACTGTGATATTTATGTGAGCTCTATGTCAATTGGGTAAAACATTACATGGATGGACGGTGAATAAGGGTTAGACGAAGAAGAAAGACTACACGATAGAGGACGCGGGGGGGTAATGGTTGTGGTAAAAGAGTAATTACCACAAGATGAACATATTGATTTAAGGGCTTAAAATTTAGGGAGAGTTGAAACTATGGCTGCATAATTGAACATAATTTTAATTTCCTTATCCCTTACATACAAGATAGATGAAGGGAAAAAAAGTGATACAGTTCAAATAAAGATCAAAATTGGGTTGTATATGGGGAACAACGTGGGTCTTTTGTGGAATTGCTTAAGGCCAAGAACCAAAGCCTAATAATGGAAGCTGGACTTAAGAAAAAAAGACAGATCATGGCCTATAAGGATCATTAGTGAAATAAAACAAGTCATTGATGCATATTTGACCTAGTCGTTTTTTTAGACTTACGTTAATGGCTAAAGGGCACCATTGTCCAGCTCGAACTCCATATCAAGACTAGAAAGGTGGGTACCCAACTAAAAAAATTGAGGTATCTAATGGAAAAGAACTTAGTTGATAGGATAGGAGTAAAAGATGGCTAGATATGGATGGAAGAATGTGGCATTGTTAAAAAGATGAAACTTAAAGATTAAAAAAAAAACAATTGTATACATGATAAAAATCGACTATGTAGGTGTTACACCTAGATATTCTCAAAGAAAGCTGATAAAAATTCCTAAGTACTCGGATATGATGATATGAGTAGTTAGAGAAATCACCAATAGTTAAAAAGGTGATACAATTCAACTGAAGAACAACTTGTGTCATATGTGACGAACATAGTGGGCCTTTTGTGGAATTGCTGAAGGCCCAAAACCAAAGTCTAATAATGACTTTAAAAAAAAGATAGATAAAGACCTAGAAGGATTAATGAAATAAGACAAGTTATCGATGCATACTTGACTCAATCATTTTTTGAGGCTTATATTAATGGCTAAAAGGCACCATTGTCCAGTCTCAAACTCCATGTCATGACTATAAAGCTGGGTAATCAATTGAGGGAATTGAGGTATTTAGTGGAAGAGGATGTAGCTGATAGGATAGAATAGGAGTAGAAAATGGCTAGATATAGATGGAGGACTATTGCACTATTAATAGGATAAGACTTAAAAAAAAACAGCAATTGCATAGATGATAAAAATCGACTATGTATGTGCTACACCTAGACATTTTCAAAGAAAGTCGATAAAAAATTCTTAAGTACTCGAACATGGCGACATGAACAGTTAGAGAAATAACCAAGAGTCAAGAAACACAACCAATAATTCCTGCAATTTTCCAAACACTGATCAATATGTTCTTCTTCCACTTCCTTCCATCTAATTATTTCTTACATTAAATAGATCACGTAATAGGAGTAGTTGCGTTATTTTCTTGCCACTTCGTAGATCGTGTAGTAGGATTAGTTATTGTAAACCACTATTTAAACACTTGCAATCTCAATAAAAAAAACAGTGAATTGTGTTATTGTTCAATTAAGGTTTATTTCTCATCGAAAAAAGAAATTTTTACTTAAGCTTTTATTGGTTTTTATTGGGATCTGTCAATTAATATATGAGCCATGACCACTAACAAAGAAAGAATTGAGAACCAGAAAGTTAACTTGGGCAAATTGCAATGAATGGAAATATGGTTGTTGAAAAATTCTATTAGATTGAAGATAACCTCCAACGGCTCGCAGACACTCTAAAGATAGACAGAGAGGGCTCTGGTAGCAATATTCCAGGCCAGCTTGGCCAAACATGACCGTACTGTGATGAATTGGAATCGCTCACGCAAATGGCGACTTACACAATACAATCACCAAAGTCCCATGGTGAACACTATGCTGACAGTTTTGTAGGCTTGCAATATAAATTAAATTAACTTTAAAAAAATTTTAAGTAGAGATAATTGTTTCCATACAACAATAAATTGAGGGTAATAGAAAGAAATTAGAAACTCATGTTTCTCATATTTTATCAACAATATCAAGTCAGAATTTTTTCTTTATAGATGAGAAATGAACTGTTAAAATACTGTCTTCAAGAATTCAAAACCCTCTCTGCAAGTTCAACGAATTTGCTCAAGGGTTGAGAGATAAAGATTATGTTAATAGTCATGAAGTTATATCGACAAGCATTGAGCTTCCATATATCGGAAGGATACCATCATATGCTTTATGGATATTTAAAAAAAAAAATTAGAGAATGGATGAAAAGCAGTTTGTGGTTTAGAGGAGACGTATTTATTATGACCAACACGACAATGAAATACTAATTTATAGTGACAACAAAGAGAATCTTCTAGAAGATGAGGAAGAAAAACATGAATTTTTTAAGGATGAAGATCACATTTTATGGATGGTTTTTCATGAGAATGAACTTGATAAAGAAATTAGACGAATAAAAACTTTAGCTATAGTTTTGACATTTAAATGTTTGCAGTAGGATAAACCATGGATGAGTTTCTGGATGAATTCAAAAAAATTCAAAGTGGCAATGAAGATGCCCAAGGAAGACACCACATTAGAAACTATTGCAGCGTTGCAATGAAAAATTCAACTATCTGAACCTTGAGGACAAGGTTCCCGTAACATGAGGGGTAATATTACATCTAGAAATTCCTAAAATAGGTCGATAAAAAATTCTGAAGTACTTGAACATGACGACATGAGCAGCTAGAGAAACCACCAGCAGTTAAGAAGCACTACCAGTAGTTCTTGCAATTTCCCAAAACCTAACCAGCATATTTTTCTTCCACTTCATTTCATATGTTTATTTCTTGCATTACATAGATCATGTAGTAAGAGTAATTACACTATTTTCTTGCCACTTTATAAATCATGTCGTAGGATCAATTGTTATAAATCCCTATTTAAACACTTGCAACTTCAATAGAAAAATAGTGAATTGTGTTCTTGTTCAATTAAGGTTCATTTCTTACCTTAATGATGAATTCTTCAATTAAACTTTTATTGGTTTTGAATGAGATTTATGAGTAGGAGCTAAAGGAGGTTGGAAAATATAGAAACAAAATTTTACTTAAACATGAATTCTCGTAGAAAAAATAAGGTCTTAATTGCTTAAAAGAGAAAATTAATTTTTAAGGGGAATGGGATTGTAAAACAAGGTCAGATTAATTTGTGAGAATATGACAAGAAGGCTTTACTTAATGCATTTATAATGGTAGAGGTTAACAAAAATCCAGTCGACAATAATGAATATCCTTTGTTGGAATTTTTGTTGTTTGAGGAGAGCCCACGATAATAAGATTCTTGAATTTCATGCATGATGTATATATTATTTAACTATGAAGATGAATGGAGTCAGGGATTTTATACATGTTAAGGCAAGTCAATTTGTTGGTGCAGGGTAAAATCCTTATATGAACATCACATAGACATCTTGATTAATAGTGTTAGGAAGGAGAGATGACGGTCCAAAGATATTTATAGTTAGTTTAAACATAATAAAAAACTAAGAACATGTGATTTAATTAGACAACTACATGCCAAGTTTCAATATCGATAGGTCATTGGAGGCAACTTTAATGAATCATGATACATGATGAAAAGCTAGGGGGTTGGTCAAAATTTGACTATTCTTTCCAACAATTTACTAATATAGTTGAGGAATGTGGTTTTGTTGATATAGACTTCTGAGGTGACACATTCACTTGAAGGAATGGTGATAAGGCACTTGTGTAATTTAGGTAAGCTTGATAAATTCCTTGAACAATCTTCCTAGTATGATTTATTTTCGGATGCCAGTGTTACACCCTTGTTGGGGTATTTATTAGATCATTCACCTATATGCCTCAAAATATATGGGGAATAGATTAGGGAATCAAGGTAGGATAAAGTGTTTAAACTTGAAGTTTTCTGGTTAAAGGAAAATGGGTGTCATGATGTAGTGAATGGGAAACTAGGGGGTACACTACCCTATTTGGGTTTGAAAGAAAAATAAATAGTTGTGCTAGAAAAACTAACATAATAGAACAAGGACGTGGTTGAAAATATTAGAGAAATAATGAGTCTGTACAAAGACAATTAGAAACAATGACGCAGGAGGAAATTCAAATAAAAGGATGAAAAATTTGATGAATCGTATAAAAAAGAAGAGTTGATGTGTGACCAAATATCACGAGTTGAATGGTTGAGATGTGGGAATTGAAACAGTGGTTTCATCCATGCACGGACATAAAAAAAAGATAAGACATTATACTATGATCTCTATTAAAAATGATATTGGTACATGGGTAAGGGATGTTAGTAAATGATGAGAATGCA
The DNA here is from genome assembly GCF_000150535.2 of Carica papaya. The sequence continues at coordinate 118,257 of NW_019014534.1, forward strand.
TTACTCCACTATTTATCAAGGAGAAAGTGAGTTGGTGATGCCCCCAATGCTTTATTGTGTACAAGTCCATGTCACAATAAAGATAAATCCTAACATGGGAGGGGAGAGTTGTTGTACTAGTGCAATGTAGGTGGATGCCTTTATTGGATTTTTTTACATCTCTTGGAATCATATTTTGAGAAATAAAGCTCGTCCTAGAGGATCAAATACAGAAGCTTTTATTATTTAAAAATTTGTAAATTTTTGTTTACAAAATATCAACAAAGTTAAGACAAAGTTAAATCGCATTGAAAGAAATTGTGATGAGTGTGATAATTCAATTTTTTTGAAATGAGTGTTTGTCAAAAAGGTAATAAATTCTAAGAGTATGGTATAATAGAAATAATCAAAAGATTATCTATTAAAAAATTATGACGAACTCGTAGAATTTATCAAGCAAACGTGCAAGATTTCTAGTTGCTTACATGTTCTTTTTAATGGATTAATGGTGTACTTGATATTTTCTATTTATTAATCTTATTTAATTTATAGAATCCATAAAGAAAAACGTGGACAAGAAACTCTTGGAGATGTTAAAAAAATACATTAAAAAGAGTTTTACCATTGGTTTAAAAATGATGCACGTAGAGAGATTATTTACCAATAGTTTGGAGGTTTAGTACGAAAGAAAGAGAAATGCATTTGAAATCTCAAAATAGTGGAGTTTAGCAAAATAAGATGAGAATAAGGTGAAGAGACTACTTTGGATTGTTAAATTTTAAGTTCTCCAATTTTAGTGCACATTCCAATATGGATAAGCTCATCCACGAATACTAGGGAGTATGTATATATATATTTAAAAAAAAAAAAAAAAGAGAGGTATTAATTATTAGATATTTCTGTGTTCCAAAAGAATGAGTCACGTGCTTAATGTGTTTTAAAAGAATGAGTCACGTGTGTAATTTGTTGGAGCTCCCAACTTAGATATAACATCATTTTTTTTCCCCTTAATCTGTATTTATATAATTTTTTTCAGTTAGGAAAATGTGGGGTCGGGTTGCCAAGGTACCATTTACGCCATCGGGCCAATTATTAGGTCCGCTGTAACGCCTAATCCGGATCGGAGCAAGTTGTTCCAGGGAGTCTGTCCTTTATATTTCGTTTGGCAGCGGGGGAAACGCTGTCGTTTGAGCAAATGACGAAATTGGCTTGGAGCTAAGTCAACAGAGATTTATCTGGGCGTTCCGTCCTCCCACCGTCAAAACCGGCGATGAGTTATTTTTCACCACAGGGAACTGCGCTACGAGATGTTCTCCAGCTACTTACCAGACAGGTTCTTGGATCGAATCGGCGAATCGGGTCAGGTAGCGTCGGAGTGGGCCAAGCAAGTCGAAATCCTGAGCCATCCATCAGTCGAGGTTTTTTTTTTCTATTTTTTTATCACACTGCGTGAATGGAGTTCTGATGATTGCGTGGCCACTTTTCCTGGAGCATATGATGAATGCTACGATCGAAGAAGCTGCTGCCGAAAGCTGTTATAGGTAGAGAGGAGATAAAGACGATGGTGGATAAAGACGGCCGTGGGATCAGAGACAGGGCCAAGGAGCTTAAACGGAGCGCAGAGAGCTAAAAGTAATCAAGTTTGAAATGGGGAGAGATGCTATAATAATTTGGTAAGATGGTTATGTACACTTTGGGGTTTTGGTTGTGTTTAGCAATGAACTTTGGTTAAAAAGTAGGGTCTAATGTAATTTAGGTTGGGCTTAATGGATCTCAGGAGCTTAATGGATCTTGTTAACCATGCAAATTATTTTAATGTGATTCAAGTTATTTATAAATAGTTAACTGTTAACATCTAATCAACTTAATTATTTTTAAAAATTCATTCTATCCTATATTTCATAATTATCGATGTTTAGTCAACTTAATTATTTTTATAAATTTTATTATTATATTCTATAGTTAATTAACAACAATAAATCATAAAAATTTATTATACCCTCTATCTTATATTCTATTCTAAATTATTTAAAATTTTAGTGAACTATCATATCCTATATTTTATAATATACACACACATATATATATTTACATATACATTTGATTATTTTTCCAGGCCTTTTGGAAGGAAGGAGGAGAATGAGAGTTTTTGAAGAACAAGAAGAAAAAATAAGGGGTATTAATGGCTTATCCATTGAAATATAATATCCATGAGATCATTTATTAAGGTGACACAAATGAGAGTGACTCTTCCCGATAATTATGGATGTGTTTTATTATATCATAATATATGCTTAAATTATATATATACACACACTTCAAGTTTAATTTTACCATCAAAGAAAATTCCATCTAATGAAATAGTAAATATATAATTTTGAGTCCATAGGATTATATATGGAACATATTTATTTATAAATCAGCGTTCTTATCATAAATATGAAACATGAAATAGATTAGAAAAAATTATTAAAAAAATTATCCACTTGAATTAAGATAAAATAGGTTCACATTATCATTTTTATAGTTTATAGTATAATGATAGTATTTGAATATGTGTTTTAGATAAATTATTAATTATTAAATAATGGTTTATGTTATGATTTAGTACTAATTTTTTATTTCAGACTAGAAATTCGAAAAAGAAATTAAAAAAAAAAAAAACAGTTCTTCTCACAAAATCTCTTTTTTATAAAATTACAAAAGATGGAAATTGTATTCCAACCTCAAGCACAAAAAATATTACATTTTCAACAATTACATTTTCTCTGTGAATATATGTTATTAAAATTAAATTTTGATTGTTACATTTTTAAATTTCAATTAAAAATAATTTATGGATAATTATATAAATATTCATGATTAGAAAAAATTTATAAATTTAAGACTCAAATTATATATATATATATATATATTTTTGTAACAAAAATAATGGTTTCAACAGTAAAAATCTTATATCTATCTTCTGTATTTAAAAAAAATTAATATATGTTTTTATCAGCTCTAATATTATTAAACTATTAAATGATATGAAACAATCAGTGATGAGTTATTAGAAAAGCTTGTTTAATTAATGAAAATGGTTTCGGCTTAATTATTTAAGTTGCATATATGCAGGCCAAATAAAAGTGTATATTTTCAGAGTATGAAATTTAACCAAAAAGTCAATGTCAGGCTTCATTAGTTTTTAAATAGGAGAAACGACACTTTCATAAATAGTTCAATATATAAATTCTAGTTAAATCCCAATCGTACATCTGGCTGGCTTAGATTTAACATTATTACAAAGTCCATCAGCAATTTCTAATTATAAATACCAGGAACAAACTCAGTCAAGCCTGAAGCAGCAGCATGTATAAATTAACACACACCAGTTTACATTTCTACTACAAACCAAAACCTAAATCCGCAGCCATGCAAAACCCTATACCACATGCCGCTCTCCTAGCCAGCCCTGGCTTGGGCCACCTCATCCCTGTCCTTGAACTAGCCAAGACCCTCGTCGACCCCCATGGCTTCAGAACCACCATTTTCGTCATCCCAATAGACCAAGCCTCCACTGCGCAAAACCAGCTGTTTAAATCACCCAACCCTGATCTCATCGACATTGTTGTGCTCCCTTTTGTCGATATCTCCGACCTGGTTGACTCAACAACCTCGGTGGTGACAAGTCTTGTTTTAATGATGCGCGAGTCCTTGCCCCTTCTGCGATCTGCGATCTTTGAAATGAAGGTCACACCCACCGTCCTCGTTGTCGACTTGTTCGGAACTGAAGCTTTCGACGTAGCGGACGAGTTCGGGATGTTGAAGTACGTGTTCGATACAACCAATGCGTGGTTTCTAGCAGCCACTATATACGCTCCGACTCTTGACAGGAGAGTTCTGGAAGAACATGCTTACGATAAAATTCCACTGAGGCTTCCGGGTTGCAGACAGGTACTATTCGAGGATACCCTTGAAGCGTTTTTGGATCCCAAAGACCCGACTTTCGAGGTTTTCCTGGAACTGGGGAAAGGGATACCAAAAGGTGATGGGATTTTGGTTAACTCATGGCAGGAGCTTGAGGCCACGACGTTCAAAGCCTTGGAGGATAAGAGTTTGTTGGGTCGGGTCGCCAGAGTACCCGTCTATCCTATTGGCCCGCTGGTGAGAGGGGTCGCGTCAACTCAAAACAGTAACGTTATAAGTTGGCTAGACAAGCAACCCATGGAATCGGTGTTATATGTCTCGTTTGGGAGCGGTGGAACCTTGTCTTCCAAGCAAATAACTGAGCTGGCTTGGGGATTGGAGTTGAGCCAGCAGAGATTTGTTTGGGTGGTGCGCCCGCCCATGGACGACGATAAGTCCGGATCTTATTTCAGCGCCGGCAACGGTAACGGTGACGGTACCCCAGATTTCTTACCAGAAGGGTTCGTCGCCAGGACTCGAGATATTGGCTTGGTGGTCCCCAGTTGGGCCCCGCAGAGAGAAATCCTGGCCCACCCAGCAGTGGGCGGGTTTTTGTCGCACTGCGGCTGGAACTCCACCCTAGAGAGCATTACCAATGGCGTGCCGATGATCGCCTGGCCTCTCTGCGCCGAGCAGAAGATGAACGGCACTATGCTGGTGGAGGAACTCGGTGTCGCTCTCCGAGCACAGGCGGCAGCATACGAGGATGTGGTGGGAAAGGAGGAGATCAAGAAGATGGTAAGGAAGATTCTTGTGGAGGAAGAAGGAGAAGAAATGAGGAAGAGAATGAGAGAAGTCAAGTACAGCGCCCAAGAGGCCGTAAACAAGGGCGGTTCTTCTCTTAAGTCTCTGTCTCAAGTGGCATCCAACTGCAAAATCAGGAGTGAGGACCTCGGAGCAAAGTCCAAAGGTGCTAGAGGAGATTTGTTAATCTCTCAGTAACTCAGTATCTGCAGTATAATATGTAATATTATGTATAAGATGGTATTCTACGTGAAGCACAAGGTTTTAATATTATGTATGTATGTGTGTATATATATATATGGTGTATTTATAAGCTTAATTTTTATAAACTGTATTTATCTATTTTAATATTTATATTGGATTCAGACCGCTTCTAATACTTTCATATATTCATATAAAATTATAAAAAATGTAAAAAAAAAAATTTATATAAAAAAATAATGCATAAGAAATAGCATTCAAGAGGGAACATTGGTTTGCATCACCTGTATAGAAAATCCCAACCATTATTATATGATAATATAATTGAAATGGGAATGTTGATAAATCAAATAGTCAAATGGGATTTTAATGTTTTGTATATACGCTTGGGGTGGCCTCCTGTGTGCCAAGGAATGAGAATCAATAACAGTACCAAGCAATTATATAGGGGGAAGGGGGAAAAAGGACTTTAAGAAAAGTCAAATAATAATAATTAGTAAAAAAAATTAGGTCTTAGTTATTTCTTATATAACTACTTCCTTATGCAATTAATTGAGTGCTAAAAGTAAGTAATTCAAAATAAATTTATCACATTATTTTTGGAAAAAACCGATCGACTAAAACTTTAGTTGACTCTAAAAAATTACAGGCATCTCTGTATTAACCCCACTAATTCCTTATATAGATAGATGTAGGTGTGTATTATGATATATATATATATATATATAATAATAATAATATCCTTCCACGCTCATCATTTACGTAGGGCCTCCATTTTGTTTGTATTTTTATTTTTTTTTATTTTTGAAGTGTAGATTGAGATCATCTATCTAGACAATGAATATGACTTGTGATATTAAACTAAACAAACAAATGTCATCATCTATGTATGTGTATATATATATATATATATATATATCATGGTCAACTTAGAAGTTTCCATTGCTGTATATATATAAAAATCTCTCAATTTTTATATTTCCACAAGGCAGAAAGAATGTATGGACCGACCGTCTATCAGCGGATGCTTCATCATGTTTAGCTTAATTAACAGAGAATTTTTAATTGAAGTTTTTCTTAAAAGAAAATTATACGATGCCAACAGGATGTTAAACAAATACTACACAATCCTTTTGCAACCCAAGCAGTGCATTTTTGATATGACATGACATACACACCTCAACACCACATATTTTTTCATATTAAATATTAAATTAATCCCTTTTATTATTATTAAATAAGACCATCATTCACTAAGAACACCTCCCTTTCATATTAATAAATAATGATTTTCTTAGTAATGATTTTAAATTTTTAAAATAATATTTACAAGTCAACTTTTGTTGTTAATTATGCAGTAAAGTTATTCAATCGTAATTTGTAATATATATATATATATATATATATATATATATTTTTAATTTTAATAAATAGGGAAGCTTTTATGAAAGTCCACGTAATTTGAGCTGAATATTATCAACTAAGATATTATTGTCAATTAATTACCCAACTTCTTTCAAATTTCTACCACTACTTGATAGTTTATGGAAAACCACAAAAATCTCTCACCTAGCCATGGCGTTATATATATATATATATATAGGATATAGATATATATGATTAATTCATGATCATCATCAGGAGCCGAAAGAAATAGAACACGATTCTGAGAGGAGAGGCGCCAAGTGTCGATACACATATATACGCGTCTATATAGATATGTATAAGTACTTGTATTCCTTTGCCATGACTTTCGCCCATGTATGTTTATGTACGCATACTTGTATTCATTAGCCATGACTTTTTCCTCGTAGCAACAGCTCACTAAGGACGTAATAAATTAGTTTCCATTAATAATGTGGTTGAGGAAGGAGGCGGTGGTTGATCATATCACAAGGATCTAAAATGTACGTAAATACATGTATATATATATATATGTGTCTCTGTGTGTGTGTGTGTGTGCGTGCGCGCGTGAATAGGTAAGTAAATGAATAGATATACACACCACTGATACCAGCGGATCAAATATGGAAACCAGAAAGCCTCATGCAGTTCTACTGGCAAGCCCTGGGCTGGGGCATCTCATCCCCATTATCGAGCTCGGTAAACGTCTGGTCACCCACCATGGCTTCATTGTCACCGTCTTTGTTGTGACGGTCGATACCTGCGCACGAACACAGCTTCTCATGAAATCATCAAACTCAGCTGGTCTTCTCAGCATTTTCCACATACCATCTGTCCATATCTCCACCCTACTTCCAACTACATCAGATATAGTAACTAAAATTAAAGTGATGATGCAAGAGTCTTTGCCCTATCTTCGATCAGCCATCTCTGAGATGAAAACTGCCCCAGCAATTCTCGTCGTCGACTTATTCGGGACAAAAGCTTTCCTCATTGCCGAAGAGTTTAACATGTTGAAGTACGTATTTGATACTTCTACTGCGTGGTTCCTTGCGGTGACGACTTACGCTCCTGCTCTTGATAGCAAGGCATTTGACGAGCATGTCAACGAAGAAAAACCCATGAGCATCCCGGGTTGCAGACCACTTCCATTCAAGGATACTTTTGAAATCTTTTTTAACAGATCAACACCGGAGTATGAGCAATTCATGGCTATGGCGGCTGAGATTACAACGGCTGATGGGATTCTGGTGAACACATGGGAGGATCTCGAGTCAACAACCCTAAAAGCTCTCAGAGATAAGAAACTGCTACGACCATTTGTTCGAGCACCAGTTTATCCGATTGGCCCAGTGGCTAGATCGGTCAGGTTTCCTGCCACTGGTGACCTGGTTTCAGACTGGCTAGACAGACAACCCAACAAGTCCGTCATCTACGTATCGTTTGGGAGCGGTGGAACACTTCCATGCAAACAAATGACGGAACTGGCTTGGGGTTTGGAGCTCAGCCACCAAAGATTTCTCTGGGTGGTAAGGCCGCCCATGGAGAACGATCCATCTGGGTGCTTCTTTACCAATTTCAACGACAACGAGGGTGGACATTATCTCCATCTAGATTTCTTGCCTGTGGGGTTTTTGACCCGAACCAAGGGCAGAGGCTTAGTAGTTCCGTTGTGGACTTCGCAGCCAGAGATCTTGGGACACCCATCGGTGGGCGGGTTTTTATCTCACTGCGGGTGGAATTCGAGTTTGGAGAGCTTGGTGAACGGTGTACCGATGATCGCTTGGCCACTGTTCGCAGAGCAGAAAATGAACGCAGCGATGCTGACGGAGCTCGGGGTGGCCGTGCGATCAAAGGAGTTGGCAGCTAGTGGAGTGGCAAGTAGAGAGGAGATAGGGACTATGGTGAGGGAACTGATGGAGGAGAATGAAGGAGAAACAATGAGGAAGAGAGTCGAAAAACTAAAGCGCAGCGCAGAGGAAGCCGTAAGGGAAGGCGGTTCATCTTATAATACCTTGTCTCAGTTGACCGCAGAGTGGGAGAAGAAGGTATTTGGCACGTTAAACCACTTGACTATTGTCCCACTACTAGAGAATTGGATCAACCACACCTTTTAAATATAAATCATGTCCCAAACCAAATAAAATCCCAAAATAACCAAACAATATCTCAAAATAAATAATATCGCGGCATCGTTGTAATGTTATCCTTCTTTATTAAGTTATAGTTTCAAATCAATAAAAATTTATCTCTATATGCATACATGATAAGAGTTTGATTATATTATTTTAAAAAGTTGGTTATAATATTATGTTATGTAAATATTGTTTAATTATTAAAATATATAATATTTTATAATTATAATAATATCTCAAAATCAATAAGTACCAACTTGTTAGCAAAACAATTAACGATTTTATAATAGTTAATGTTATACTATAAAAAAAAATTGGAGTTTTAATCAATATATGTTTGAATATTTAATATTCAAGTTAAGTTGTCAATTACAAACTACTATAGAAATATTTACTCTACTATTTTTTTTTTTTTTTTTTTTGAGTGTAATAGAAAATACCATTAATTTAAAATAAAGTGAAGTTCATCTAATACAAGCAAAAGAATCAAGAAAACAGAAAGTTCATGTGTTACAAAACTCCTACCCAGGGTAAAACATATTCTATTTCTCGAGACATTGGCAACCACATTCGAATTTTTAGGAATCTATATAAAAATATATATATGTGAAGAAAACAAAAAATTATAAGTATATCATCAGTCAATAAACCCACTCAACTAGCAATCACTATGTGTGAGAGTTTGTCAAGCCTCTGGTTAGCAATCTTGGGCAGGGAGCTCTTTCCAATGATTCTCATTGTTGACTTTGTTTAGGATACAAGCTTTGTCCATGACAAAGGGTTGGAGATGACAAAATACATGTTTATGACTTCTTTAGCATAGTTTATTGCATTGACACTTAAAGTGCTATATGTTGATAACGAATAGCGAGATAATTATCTTAATAACTATGAGTCATTGTGCATACTAGGTCACTGCTCGAATCAGTTCGAGGATACAATTGTAAGAATTAAAAACAAAAGTTATCAACCTCTGCAGAATTCTCATACATGGTAATTGAGATATTGACCTAATAAACTTTTAGTGAACATGTGAGAAGATCTTGAATCCTCTAAGTTTTAAGAGATGAAGGGATCGTTAACAGGTAATTTAAGTGGGTTCTAGTTCACTCGATTAGCCCATTGGTGAGACCAGTGAATCGAATTCAAGGCAATAAATGATTGGTTGACTTAACAAATAACCAAAGGAATTTGTGGTATTTATTTCATCTGGGAGTGGAGGGACATTGTCAGCAAAGCAAACCACTAAGCTAGCTAAGTGAACAAAGGCTTGTTTGGGTGGTATGGGGCCACTCATCAAAAATAATTTATTAGCATCATATTTGAAGTCATATGATCAACATGATGAATCATATTATTTCTTACTTGATGGGTTCTTAGTGAGGACCCACAAGATGAGACTGGTGGTATCCATGTAGGCTCCACAAGCAATATGAAAAGGCCTTAAGTGCAACGCTGAAAAGGCTTTGACGAGCGTGGGTCGTTTCTCATTTAGGCAATAACAATATGAAGTCTTGATAAATATTGTTTATTTCCTTCATTTTTCATTCTATTTGTAGTTAAATTTTAGTTGGTGTTTTGCTATCTATAATTATAAATCTTTTGTCTTTAAACTACTACTTCCTCTTTTTTGAATTTTTTGGACTTGAAAATTCAATTGTCACTTCAAAATGTATTAAAAAAGCATTCCAAACGTCACAAATTTTAAATGAAAGTAATACTACTAGAGTACAAAACAATTATCATGTAACTATACATATCAAGACAATTGTAAAAACTAAAATTGTTGTATAAATAATAGAATGATAAGTGAAACAAACTTAATCAAACTTCAAACTTTGTGTTTGAATAAGAATTTTTTAAACAAAACTTAACTTGATTTTCATATCATCTTATATTATCCATACCCAGACTATAGAAAATTAAAATCAGAACAAGAAACCAAGAAGAGATCTAGAAATATACCAAACAAATTAGTCTGAGTTAAACTTGTGTCAGAATAAGAAACATCATGCAATTATGCAAGGGTAAGGTTTAGGATGTAAGCCTAACCTCTAATAGACACATGGCGCAATAATTAGGTGTCCATTTGTATCACAAAATTCACTGGTATGAAATTAGTCTGCCCTACGTGCAGGAAGTTGCAAGTCAAAGGCACATTCTTATTTGAATTATATATCTTATGGTACTAAGACTCACTCGTGTTTGAAAAATGTGTGTGTTAGAGAGAAGTGACTTTCCTACAGGTGAAAGCTTGTGCTTCATACCCACCCATTCATCACCTAAACGCTCAGCTTACAGTAATCACCAGTTATGGAGTTCATACCTTTATGAAATAACTATTTGAACCGCTGCAGACTAGGCAACTTTCACTTAAGACTGTACAACATTAAAATCCAGCTAGTTGCCTCCAGTATAAACTAAAGAGGACTACTATATCAATAGTGGAGCATTAATCAAAAGCATCAACTCAGGTATACTCAAACCGTTGATTATTCATTGATTCATGCTGCATGCTGCATATATCAGAAATTTGGAAAGAAAGTTCCCATATGGAGTTAATGTGAATGATCCAGGCTAAAATAGTCTAAATCAAAAGAGATTTTATAATAATGAGCGAAAGGCCTGGACTGTCATGAACAAATAGCTCACAAGCTTACAGGTTCAGTGGCTTTCTTCAACCATGCCTTCTCAGATTCGTCCAAGTATGGAGCCAAAATATCTCTACAATTTGAGTGGTAGGTGTTCAACCAATCTACTTCTTCAGGATTTAACAGACTCAAGTCAATCAACTTTTTCTGATATGGTGCCTGAACATAGAAACCATAAAAACAAAAGGCCACAGAGTTGTGTTACCTTCTTTTAAAAAAAAAAGCAAAAAAAAAAAAAAATTGACGCATAAATTCTTCATAGAATGTTTGAACTTTACAGACGAGACTGAACTTCCATGGGCCTATTTGGTTTAGATTTTTGCTGCGACTTCAATAGTGACTTTACAGCATTCCAAAATCTTAACCAAACATGAAAAGCTTAAGTACTTTCGTTAAAAAACCAAGCTGAAAACACATGCCGAGATTTCTAGCTTTTCTTCCAGTCAAATAAAACAATTATTTCTTCCTAAATTTATATCTACAGCACTAAAGAATAATTTCACCAAGCAATTAACAAACTTTTATCAAAAAGCTGTATTTTGTAAATTTGATTTTTATTTCAGTTTTTTATCTTGCAGAAGCTGAAACTCAACCAAAAGGTACTACATCTTTTCAGCTTTGATCCGGAGAGGGAGAGGATAGAATAGTAAAAGACAATTTGGTTTATCGATGAAAAAAAAAAGTTTGTCCTCTTCACGAGTTATTTCCACTTTATCCCTTCTCCTCCAGCTAATAACAAAGAAAAAAAACATCATTTCCTATTCCTACAACAGCCTACCCTTCAGATAAACTGTGTAAACAGGAAATAAGATGTGAAAAATCTTTTAGACCTGCTAAGGTTTTGATTGGAACTTTATTTTTTGAAATAAATGAATATCTATTAATAAAATAAGGTATTAATTGGAACTTACTTTACAATTCAACAATTATTTCAACAGTGAAGACGAGATCATTTGACATTACAAGAAACATATATGATGATTGTTTTACCATGCGCAGAAGGATTTAGGAAAATCTTGGAACATTTGGATGAGAAGGTGCATGAGGTGAATATGCATGTTGAAGACGCAAAATTCTATATCAGAGAGTTAAAAAGTGCAGGGATAAGTTAAAGTTTGCATATATTTCCAAAGTCCTCGTTTTCCCACTTGACCAAGATTGGAAAAAGTAGTGTTCTTTATCAATCTGTAATTTATTTAGTATAAAAATTGACATAACATAGTTACCCCGAAAGCATAGCACTTCAATAACCAATGAGAAAGAACTTACCCATGTTATATGCTCAAATGACAAATAACCCTTATCACCAAAGTTGTACGTGGTGTCAGCTTCCTTAATTATAAGGACATTCTCCAATCTTATACCAAAGGACCCATCCTCATAGTAACCAGGTTCTGAGAAGTGCAACATATAAAGTAAGTAAATACAAGGATGAAGTTTTCATAAAATAATAATAATAAAAAAAAGATGAAGCTACAATGTGCGCAGTGGAGTCAGCTGCCCCTACTGAAATTTAAAATCAACTATGAAGTTTATCTATGCAACAGGTAACATTTTCAATTAATTTATTAACTTTGGCTTCACTTGGTATAGAATTAAATGTAACAAATAAACTGTGTGAATTAAGATTCAATCTTCGAAAAGAGTTAATATTATAATACTTAAAAACTGCCCAATAATAAAAATTTTTGGCTCTGCCCCCAAATACAGGAATGATTTTCCTTCGAAAATTACTAGTGGTTCTTGCTAAAGACAATAATAACCCAACAAATACAAACAAGTCAAACCAGCGGACGTAATATACTATTTGATCACTATGATTACAAAATTTCTAGTCTCAAATCAAACTCAAAAATTAGGTCAAGGAGTCCTTTTCTAGAGAACCCCAAAATGAAAATACTCCTGCACGAAAAACAAATTCATTCAACCATAGGGATAAATCTTTAAAAAATTCCAATACTAACCATCAGTCACAGTCATGGAAGCTTGAAGTGGCACATTCCGGGCATATGGCCTGAAACTGATTAAATGGGGTCCTGCATAATAAGTATAATCAAACATCATATTAATCAAATTATTAAGATATAAAAGAAAATAAAAGCAACCGTAGTTCACTATTTACCTTCATGAACAAACAAGTAAGATCCAACACCATGACCAGTGCCATGTCGATAGTCAAGACCATCCTTCCATAAAGAAACTCGGGCAAGAATGTCAAGGGCATGACCTGTAGGTTTGGTTATCCGACGAGAGAACTTTTTACACAGGATATTTTAAAGTGAACATAAAACTGAGTATTAGAAAGATCTACAAGGAGAATACCAGTGGTCCCATTAGGAAATCGAGCATTACCCAAACCAATATGACCCTTGAGAACCTAGAGCAGACAACACCAAGTTCATGCAATATTATGTGTTAACATGAAAGGGTTGATGAGATTGACAGGAAAGACATTTGAAGTTTTCGTAAAAGGAAAGAACTTCAAATACCCATTAAAAAAAAATTCTGCAGTGGGACAAAAAGGAAAAAGAACAAAACCACCTACCGCAGTATAGCATGCCTTTTCATGAGCTGAAGGTTTTCCATAATGAACTGTTCGAGTTACATCAGTTGTTCCATCCAGATACTTCATATATTCATAATTTACGGAAAGAAAAATAAAACATTAGAAATAAGAAGTTTTAACAAAATATGAGTTGAGAAGGAAAAATATTTGATTTTGAATAAACCTGTGCTCCTGAATCAAACAGATAGATACTGTTTGCATCTAACTCAGCACATTTTTCTGCCTCTGGTGAATAATGTATTACTGCAGCATTTGGACCAACAGAAGAAATAGTTGGAAAACTTAAGCCTCTAAAATGCTGCAGTTATACAAAAGAAAATGATCATAATCATGTGAGTGCAGGAAAAATTAAAACTTAAAAATATGTGAATCCACATGAAAATGATAGAGCTGAGCTAGAATTCACATGATTCTGTAACAATTCGGCAGAACAATGATACATAAACAAAATAAAGGACTGATAGACAGTCAATTGGTTTATGGAGCAAAAAACAAGCAGGTGATAACAGAAAGATCGTTCATGAGAACATAGTTAACAGATCACATAATAGATTTTCTGCCTTGATACTCCGATAACATCTGATGTATCTCATATAATTCGTTTTTCAAAAAAATAATTATACAGTAATTCTGTAACATCATTATAACTGTTCTTTGGAAAAAGAAATATTATTAGAGATAGAAAGAGAAGTACAACAAGCAGAGGACTAGATATCCTCCCATAAGAAGGGAAAAAGAAAAATAAAGAGACACTA
>NW_019014534.1:151097-161409 GCF_000150535.2 Carica papaya
TCTGTAGTCCTACTCATAGTTTTATTTTCGAGTTTCTCTCTTAGTTAGTTTAATCTTTTATATTTTAAGTACGTTTCTGGTTTTTCGTGTAAGGGATGTTAACTAGAATTTTGATCTCGCTTCCGCATTTGATATATTTAAATACTCATTTCATTTTAATATTTACGGGGCCGTTACACTTCAAGTACATAGTATATATAGGTAGTATGACTATTACCACTACCTATATATACTATTACTACTACTAATACTATTACTACTACTACTACTGCTGCTGCTACTACTATTACTTCTATTACTACTACTATTACTACTACTTCTACTACTGCTACTGCTACTACTGTTATTATTACTACTACTTTTATTACTATTACTACCACTGCTAGTACTACTACTTTTGCTACTGTTGCTACTACTATTAAGACTACTGCCACTACTACTACATTATATCTAACACCGCACAAAATTTTATTTTAGTAGTCTTATTAACTATGTAGCATTTTTTTTCACATTTCCTTACTTAGACCAATTAATTAATTTAAATAAGAAAAAAAAGTTTTGTTGTCATGTTAATTCAATTAAAGAAGAATTTAAATTTACAAATAAACCAACAAATGACAAAATGATCAATTATACTTGATTCATTTTTATTAGAAAAAATGAATAGATAGGCTAGCTAAATATAATAATTTGTTGAAATATGAGAGAAAGAAGTAAGAGAGACTAATTGAGAAACTCAAGTTTTAATTTGTGGTTGATGCTAAAAACCTTCAAGTACATGGGTATTTATAGTTACTACTACTACTACTAGTACAACTACTACTAATGTTACTACTACTATTAATACTACTGCTACTGCTACTACTGCTGTTACTTCTACTGCTGTTACTACTGCTACGGCTACTATTGCTACTACTGCTACTATCGCTACTACTACTACTGCTGTTAATACTGCTACTACTGTTACTACTGCTACTACTATTACTACTTCTACTGCATTATATTAAACACCACAAAAAATCTACTTTATTTTAATAGTATTATTAACTATCCAGTATTTTTGTTTCAGGTTTATTTACTTGAATTAATCAATTAATTTAAATTAGGAAAAGAAATGTGTCATATTAATTCAATTGAAAAAGAATTTGAATGTACAAATCAACTTACAAATGACAAAATGATCAATTAGCCTTGATTTGTTTTTGTTAGAAAAAAAATGAAAAGATAGTGTAACGGCCCCAGAAATTAAAAAGAAATGTATATATTTATTCTAAGTGCGGAAGTGAAATAAAATAGATTATGATTAACATCCCTTACATAATAACCAAAACGAATTAAACATTTGAAAGAATAAACTAACTTAAAGGAAATACTATGAATGAATACTATAAGGAAAACTAATAAATTCTTTGGCTTTTGCTCGCTGTCTTCCTGCAAAACGGGCAGTAAGGAATGGTTAAGTAAGGAATGAGCTACACTACCCCAGTAAAGACATCACACTATCTCACTATCACAGAAGTAAAGGTTGATAGAAAACAAAAACGACCAATGGAGCATAATTTATAACAAACTCATTTATCAATAATAAAAACCTTTACTGTCCACTTACCTCAGTGGGATTCATGAAAACAACTTATGAGAAACAATAACATCATAAACATCATAAGATCATGCACACTCTGTAACATAACACATATCATAATTTTGTATTTCAATCATCAGGAAATAATTTTCTCTTTTATCAGCATACTAGTATCCATGGGGATCCATAGGGGGTCCCTGCTACACGTGAACCATTCACATTAATAACTTAATTCCAGGGCCGTCCTCATACCCCGTCCGGTATGAGGGTGAAACGAGTCGTCCCCATACCTCATCCGGTATGGGCGCCAAAACACATAAAGTCTCCATACCCCGTCCGATATGAGAGACCACGTTCCTGGTAGGGTTCCCTATGGACCCGGTCCGTCCACCATCTCGGAGGATATCTAGTTAGGCTGTCGACACTATCCATTTATCAATTCACATACCTTTTTCCATTTTTCTTAATCTCAATTATCCAATCGAACATAAACACGTAAACCAGTAATGGATACCAAACAAGACAACACAACATCGGGTTCACAATAATTCAAACCATAATAAATTAAACATGAAACTACAGAATAAACAATCAGATACCGTAATGCATTTAAAACTGTAAAATATATCAAACAGGAATAGACCAAAGAATACATCAGGTTCGGGCCCCATTAGCAATCTTAATTAATTATACATATCTATTAATTCATAAAATACCGTTTATCATTTATTAAGCTTTAATGCCATGATAGGAAATAGAGTGAGAGATCCTTACTTTATTTGGAGTCTAAAATCGGGTTCTCACTGCGCCTACGGGCAGTCCCTAAATTTCCTGAATTTTTTTTTTAGAAACTGAAACACACTTCTGGTACCTGCACATGTCCCCAAAAAATCCCAAATCAGACCCAGGGCATTTTTGGCCAATTTTGGAATTCTGGCACGGTGGCTCTGCCGTGCTCCGGTGATGGCGCCGCCGCCCACAGCGGCGATCCACCTCGAGTTGGCCGTTTCTGGCCATTTCTGGCCGAACTTGTATTGGTTCCTGTGATAAAACACCCTAGGGCCCTTGGTGAGCCAAAAAATTTTAGAAAACTGAGACTTACCAGCAGCAAAGCTCTCGGGTGCGGCGGCTCCTCCGGCGCGAGTTGCGATTTGGTGTTTTGCTCTGGTCAACTTGTAAAGAAAAGGACGATGGTCACAGTGGTATAAAAATTACATCCAACGGGAATCGGGAAGGGCCTCATCGGAGGAAAAAATTGAGGAAACCCGCGGCGCCGCTGCTAGACTTTGACTGTGTTTTTCGGCCAATTGGCCGGTGGTTTGGGTTCAATTTGACCACAGGGAGTTTTAGCATCGAAAAATGAGCCAAGGGGAGAAATTTTACCTCTTTTGGCGGCTAAAAAATCCTCCGCTGCGGTGGTGGGTGACGGGGGCCGGTTCTTCCGGTGGCTGGGTCGTCTTCTTCGACAAGGGTTCTGGCGGCTAGGGTTTGGGGTTGGGTGTGGATGCGATTATTTATAACCTTTCCCTTTTAATCTAAGCTGTCCATCATGATTTAATCTGGGTCGTTCGTGCGTGATCAAATCTGGGTCGTTCGTGCGTGATCAAATCTGGGCCGTCCCTGTGCGCGGGAACGGATCTGGACCGTCTGATCGAACGCACGCGGATCGCCCACGTGTCTCTATCCTCGTGGCTTCCCACGTCAGCGTCCCTACCACACGGCGTGTCCTAGTTGGCTGGGGCTGCTGGCCGGGGCTGCTGACCGGGCTGCTAACGTGGCTACTGACGTGACACTATTTTTTAAATTTTGTTTTGACCCCCAGTTTTCGATTTTCTTTTCAAAAATACCCCCAAAATCTAAATTTTTACCAATTTTTCTCAAAATCAATTTCAATTAAATCTCAAAAATAATTTTACCCTATTTTATTATTATTATTATTTTAATTTCTATTAAATTAAATTAAAACTTTATAAATTAAATATTAAAATAGAATAAAATTAAACAAAATTGCAATAAAAATAAAAATAAAATAAAAATAAAAATAAAAATAAAATAAAATAAAGGAAAATTTTGGGTATTACAACTCTCCCCCCTTTAAAGAAATTTGGTCCCCCAAATTTGCCTCTAACTCTTGGTCGAACAAATGGGGATACTGGACTCTAAAGTCTGATTCTAGCTCCCAGGTAGCCTCCCTTGGCGAGTGGTTTTGCCACACTACCTTTACAAATGATATTTCCCGGTTGCGGAGTATTATGCTCTTTTGGTCCATGATACCGACTGATACTTCCTCATAAGATAAGTCTTCTTAGAGTGGAAGCGGTTCATGAGCCAAGACATGAGAGGGGGTTCGGGTTGTACTTACGTAGTATGGATACATGGAACACATTGTGGACCTTGGAGAGCTCTGGAGGCAGTGCTAGTCTGTAGCCGACAATACCAATCCTGTCTAAAACTTCATATGGTCCAATAAATCGGGAGTTTAGTTTTCCCCTCCTACCAAACCTACTAATTCCTTTGAAAGGAGTGACCTTAAAGAACAACCGGTCACCTTGTTCAAACGCTAAATCTCTCCTCCGGGTGTCCGCATAACGCTTCTGCCTGCTCTGAGCCGTCTGAATGTTCTTTCTAATTTTAACTATTTTAGACGTGGTCTTCTCCACCAACTCCGGGCCAAACAATTTTCTGTCGCCCGCTTCTTCCCAACAAATTGATGATCTGCATGGGCACACATATAACGCCTCATACGGAGCTATGCCAATGCTCGTTTGGTAGCTGTTGTTGTAGGTAAATTCTATCAGGGGTAGATGGTCGTCCCAATGGCCTCCAAAGTCAAGGACGCAAGCTCGAAGCATATCCTCAAGTGTAAGGATTGTCCTTTCTGACTGTCCATCAGTCTGAGGATGGAAAGCAGTACTGAGAGACAGCTTTGTTCCCATGGCCTGCTGAAAGTTACTATAAAACCGAGAAGTGAACCTGGGGTCCCTGTCAGATACCACTGTCACTGAAACTCCATTTAATCTGACTATTTCCTGGATATACATTCTTGTCAACTTGTCCAAGGGATCAGTCATCCTGATGGCTAGGAAGTGGGAAGACTTGGTAAGTCGGTCTACAATTATCCAGATGGCGTCATGTCTTGAACGTGCCTTGGGTAATCCCGTTACGAAGTCCATGGCGATATGTTCCCACTTCCACTTCGGGATCGGTAAGGGCTGAAGTAACCCGCCTAGGCATTGATGCTCTGCCTTGACCTGCTGACATACCAAGCATTTAGATACAAAGTCAGTTATATCCCTCTTCATCCCATTCCACCAAAACCGGGGTCGCATGCTTTGGTATATTTTGGTGCTTCTGGGATGCATAGCAAACTTGGAGATATGGGACTCTGTCATGATGTCTCTCTTTAACTCACTGTCGTTTGGGACACACACCCTGTCCTGAAACCGGAGTAACCCATCGGTAGAGACTCAGAATTCTGAGCTCGCTTCCTGTTCTGCATCATTCTTGCGGGCTACTACGGTTGGGTCGACTTACTGGGCTTCCCTTATTCTCTGTATTAATTCAGGCTGGACGGTCAGACGGCCCAAACATGTGACTCTCTTCAGGTCTTGAAGTTGAAGTTGTGTGGCCCCAATTTGCCTGTATTCTGAAACCATTAAATGGGCTAAGATACCTGCACTTTTCCTACTGAGGGCATCTGCCACCACATTGCCCTAACCCGGATGATACAAGATATCACAATCATAGTCTTTAAGGAGTTCCATCCACCTTCTCTGACGCATGTTGAGATCCTTTTGAGTGAATATATGCTTCAGACTCTTATGATCGGTATAGATCTAGAAGGTCTCTCCGTATAAATAATGGTGCCAGGTTTTTAAAGCATGTATAATTACGGCAAGTTCCAAGTCATGGGTGGGGTAATTCTTCTCATGATTCTTTAACTGTCTGGACCCATAGGCTATGACCTTCCCATGCTACATTAGGACACAACCCAGGCCTAGATAGGAGGCATCACTATAAACTATATATCCCCCTGATCCACTCGGTAAAGCCAGTACGGGTGCAGTGGTCAGCCGCTCCTTTAATTCTGAAAAACTTCTCTCACAGTCCTCATTTCACTCAAACTTGGCATTCTTCTTTGTGAGTTGGGTTAGGGGAGCCACTAGACTAGAGAATCCTTCGACGAACCTGCGGTAATAACCTGCCATTCCCAGGAAGCTACAGATCTCCTTAACTGATGTCAACTTTTTCCAGCCAAGTACCGCTTCAACCTTTTCGAGATTCACTGATACTCCTTCCTTCGATATGATGTGTCCTAGGAAGGTGGTCTGCTCAAGGCAGAATCCACACTTACTCAACTTTGCATATAGCTTCTTTTTTCTGAGGACCTGTAAAACTTGGGCTAGATGGTGAGCATGCTCTTTTCTACTTTTTACGTATACCAAGATGTCATCGATGAACACAATAACAAATTGATCCAAGAATTCTCTGAAGACCCTGTTCATCAGGTCCATAAAGATGGTCGAGGCGTTGGTTAGTCTAAATGGCATGATCAGGAACTCATAGTGTCCGTAACTGATTCGAAAGGCCGTCTTGGGGATGTCTTATGTTCTTATTTTCATTTGATGATAACCTAATCGCATGTCTATTTTGGAGAAAACCTGCGCACCCTGCAGCTGATCGAAGAGGTCGTCAATTCTGAGAAGGGGATATTTGTTCTTGATTGTGACCTTGTTCAATCCTCTGTAATTAATACACAGTCTTAACGTTCCATCTTCCTTTTTGGCAAACGTGACTCACCACCCCAAGGAGACACACTGTGTCTGATAAAATCATTGTCTTGCAATTCAGTGATCTATTTTCTTAGCTCTTCCATCTCAACGCGGCTCATGCGGTAAGGAGCAACCGAAATGGGCTGGGTGCCTGGTTGTAGGTCTATAGTGAACTCAACTTCTCTGTCCACTGGCAGTCTGGGCAGTTCATCCAGAAACACATATGGAAAGTCTCAGACTACCGAAATCTCTTGGATACAAATTTTCTTCTTGGGCTTGCCTAGTTAGAGAAAATACCAAGGTTAAAGTACTTGAAAATTAAGGAAACTTGCCATCAAGGAATAAGTATAAAATGATTTTATTAATTTGTAAATGGCTACTCATTAGGAGGATTAAATACAACCTTCTTGTTAAAGCAATCTATGGTGGCGTGATACGCCGCTAACCAATCCATCCCTAAAATTACATCAAAATCCCCCGTGTCTAACCTTATTAGGTCTACACTCAGTTTCCTATTTACTATCTCCACGGCACAGGCCCTATAGACAACTTTCCCTAATAGTGTTTCACCCCCAGCAGTAGACACAAACAACATTAAATCAAGTTTGTCAGGTGATACATTAAGTTTGGATGCAAAAACATGTGAAACAAATGAATGTGATGCACCAGTGTCAAATAAAACATGAGCAATATGGTCACAGATAGTGTACATATCCTGTACCACGTCCGAGTCAGCATTGGCATCCTGCTGTGTGATGTTGTAAACCCTGCCCTGAAAATGAGGTCTTCCTTGGTTCTGGTTCCTCGGGCACTCTCTCGTACAGTATTGGGCACTACCACATATACGACAGGTGTTGTTGAGGTGATAGCATGGTCGATCCCCACGATCCCTGCCGCAGTGCTGACAGATCTTGCCACGTGCTGCCCTTGGAGCCTGAGGGGGGCCTGGATCGCCGGTCTGGGCCTCTTATTTTATTGGACAGGCATAGTAGGTGCTGGTCTGTGGGGTGGAGCTGAGGGTCTGTGACTCCCTGCTGACTGGGAAAGGGTGTTGAAACTCCTCTCCACGATCTGCGCCTTTGCCAGAACGGCTGAATATGTTTTGAGCTCTAGTACCAATAAGTGCCGCTTGATCTCTGGGCGGAGGCCCCACTGGAACCTCCTAACCTTTCTGCCCTCATCCATCAATGTCTCAGGGGAGTATTGGCCTAGCTCAAGGAACTTACGAGCATATTCTGACATCGTCATGTTTCCCTGGACCAGCTGAACAAACTCCATCTCCTTTAAATGTCGGATGTGCTCGGGGAGGTACTCCGCATGAAAGGCTGCTAAGAATTGCTCCCAAGTGACTGGCGTAGGCAAGGTGGTCTGCTTGAGCTCCCACCAATGATCTGCTTCCCCCACCAGCCTGTAGGAAGCAAGAGTAACCCTCTGCTCAGGAACCACTCCTAAGGTCTTGAAAGCCTTCTCTGTCTCCGCCAACCAGTACTGGGCATCTTCGAAAGACGACTCCCCTACAAAAGTGGAAGGTTTTAGTCTCCTGTACCTCTCTACGTAGCCCGGGTCAATCAGGGAATGAGCTGGGTCCCGTGGAAGAGGGACTGAGCGGGGCTGAGGATAGACTGGGTGGCCCTGTGGTGGCACCTGCTGATATAGTGGGGGCACCGGATCGTACTGTGGTGGTGCCGGGCAATACTGTGGCTGAGGCTCTAGATTATACTGCGGCGGTGGTGCCGGGTGGTACTGTGGAGAAATAGGCTCTTGCTGGGGTGGCTCGAGATCTGCTCGCTGCAGCAGTGGCTCAAACTGTGGTAGTAGGGGAGGGTCGGGTAATTCCCTTCTCTCCTCTCGACCTTGTTGAGCAGCAATGATCCTTTCGAGCAT
Organism: Carica papaya; assembly: GCF_000150535.2. The sequence goes on from NW_019014534.1 coordinate 159,336, forward strand.
CTCAAATATTCTGTCAACATCTTCCCGAAGTGAATCATCCTGGGCTACTCAGTTTAGTGGGGGTCTCCCTCTCCTCATCTCTCTGCACCTGCATTTCACAAGGAAAGGTTGAGTAATAATTCTCAGTTTGGCATTCCTCTAAGTATTATTGTGTAAGGGACAGGTCCGAGGAACACGGCTCTGATACTAACTGTAACGACCCCAAAAATTAAAAAAAATGTATATATTTATTCTAAGTGCGGAAGCGAAATAAAATAGATTATAATTAACATCCCTTACACAATAACCAAAATGAATTAAACGTATGAAAGAATAAACTAACATAAAGGAAATACTATGAATGAATGCTATAAGGAAAACTAATAAATTCTTTGGCTTCTACTCGCTGTCTTCCTGCAGAACGGGCTTGGGAACAAAGTCCTCCTTATCTGAAATGGTTAAGTAAGGAATGAGCTACACTAACCCAGTAAAGACATCACACTATCTCACTGTCACAGAAGTAAAGGTTGGTAGAAAACAAAAACGACCAATGGAGCATAATTTATAACAAACTCATTTATCAATAATAAAAACCGTTACTGTCCACTTACCTTAGTTAGATTCATGAAAACAACTTATGAGAAATAATAACATCATAAACATCATAAGATCATGCACACTCTGTAACATAACACATATCATACTTTTGTATTTCAATCATTAGGCAATAAATTTCCTCTTTTATCAGCCTACTAGTATCCATGGGGATCCATAGGGGGTCCCTACTACACGTGAACCATTCACATTAATAACTTAATTCCAGGGCCGTCCCCATACCCCGTCCGGTATGGGTGCCAAAACCATAAACCTCAATACCCCATCCAGTATGAGGGTGAAATGGGTCATCCCCATACCCCGTCCGGTATGGGCACCAAATCACATAAAATCTCCATACCCTGTCCGATATGAGAGACCACGTTCCCGGTAGGGTTCCCTATGAACTCGGTCCATCCACCATCTCTCAGGATATCTAGTTAGGCTGTCGACATTATCCATTTATCAATTCACATACCTTTTTTTATTTTTCTTAATTTCAATTATCCAATCAAACATAAACACGTAAACCAGTAATGGACACCAAACAAGGCAACACAACATCGGGTTCACAATAATTCAAACCATAATAAATTAAACAGTGATTCATGCATACGAAACCACAGAATAAACAATCAAATACCGTAATGCATTTAAAACTGTAAAATACATCAAACAGGAACAGACTGACGAATACATCAGGTTCGGGCCCCATTAGCAATCTTAATTAATTATACATATTTATTAATTCATAAAATACTGTTTTATCATTTATTAAGCTTTAATGCCGTGATAGAAAATTGGGTGAGGGATCCTTACTTGATTCAGAGTCTGAAATCAGGTTCTCACTGCGCCTACGGGTAGTCCCTAGATTCCCTGAATTTTTTCCCATAAACTGAAACACACTTCCGGTACCTGCACATGTCCCCAAAAAATCTCAAATCAGACCCAGGGCCCTTTCGGCCAATTTCAGAATTTCGGCACAGCTCTGCCGTGCTCGGGCAATGGTGCCACCACCCACGACGGTGATCCGCCTCGGGTTGTCCGTTTCTGGCCGTTTTCGGCCGAACTTACATTGGTGTCTGTGATAAAACACCCCTAGGGCCCTCGGTGGGCCAAAAAATTCCAGAAAACTAAAACTTACCGGCGGCGGGGCTCTCCGGTGAGGTGGCTCCTCTGGCTCGAGTCGTAATTTGGTGTTTTGCTCTGGTCAACCTGTAGAGAAAGGAACAATGGTCATAATGAGGTAAAAATTACATCGAACAGGAATCGGGAAAGGCCTCATTGAAGGCAAAAACTAAGGAAACCCGCGGTAGCGCCACTAGGCTTCGGCAGCGTTTTTCGGCCAATTGACCGGTGGTTTGGCTCAGATTTGGCCACAGGTGGGTTTAGAATCGAAATATGAGCCAAGGGGAAAATTTTTACCTCGTTTGGCGGCCGAAAAGTGCTCTGGTGCAGTGGTGGGTGGCGGCGGTCGGTCCTCCGATGGCTGGGCCGTCTT
>NW_019014534.1:168623-206430 GCF_000150535.2 Carica papaya
TATTCTTTCTGATCTTAACTATTTCGGTTGTAGTCTCCTCCACAAGATCTGGACCAAACAATCTTCTATCACCCACCTCTTCCCAACAGATTGACGATCTACATGGGCAGCCATACAACGCCTCGTACAGAGCCATGCTGATACTTACTTGGTAGCTGTTATTGTAGGCGAACTCTATTAGGGGTAAATGATCATCCCAATGGTCCCTGAAGTCAAGAACACAAGCTCAAAGCATATCCTCTAGTGTGCAGATCCTCCTTTCTGATTGTCCATCAGTCTGAGGGTGGAATGCAGTACTAAGGGATAGTTTCATTCTCATTACTTGCTAAAAAACTAGACCAGAATCGAGAAGTGAACCTGGGGTCCCTGTCGAACATTGCTATCACAGGCACTCCATGTAACCTGACTATCTCCCAGATATACATTCTTACTAACTTGTCCAAGGGGTCGGTCATCTTGATGACTAAGATATGGGAAGACTTGGTGAGCCGGTCAATAATTACCTAAATGGCATCATGTCCCGAGCGTTCCTTAGATAATCCAGTCACGAAATCGATTGGGATATGTTCCCACTTTTACTCCGGAATTGGTAATGGCTGAAGTAGCCTGCCTAGGCGTTGATGCTCTACCTTGACTTGCTGAAATACTAATACTTGAAAACAAAGTCGGCCACATCTCTTTTCATCCCATTCCACCAAAATCGAAGTCGCACACTTTGATACATCTTAGTACTTCCGGGATGCATTGCAAACTATGAGCTATGGGCCTCTGTCATGATGTCTTTTTTTAGCTCACTGTCACATAAAATACACACCCTGGCCTGAAATCTAAGCAACCCATTAACAGAAACTTGAAATTCTGAGTTAACTCCCTGTTCTACATCTTTCTTGAGGGCTACTAGGGTGGAATCGGCGAATTGAGCTTATTTTATTCTCTAAATCAACTCAGGTTGAATAGTTAGGTGGGCCAAACATGTGACTTTTTACAGGTCCTAAAATTATACCTGTTGTGTGGCCCCTATTGCCTTGTATTCTGAAACTATTAAGTGAGCTAATATGTCTGTACATTTTCTGCTGAGTGCGTCGGCTACACGTTGCCCTTACTCGGGTGATACAAGATGTTGCAATCGTAGTCCTTGAGGAGTTCTACCCATCTTCTTTAACGCATGTTGAGATCCTTTTGAGTGAATATGTGTTTCAAGCTCTTATGATCAGTATAGATATAAAAGGTCCCCCCATATAAGTAATGGCACCAAGTCTTCAAGGCGTGGATAATCGCGACAAGTTCCAAATCACGGTTGAGGTAGTTTTTCTCATGACTCTTCAACTATCTAGACCCGTAGGCTATGACCTTTCCATGCTGCATTATAACAGAACCCAACCCCAGGTAGGAGGCATCACTATAAACTATATATCCACATGTCCCGCTTGGCAAGGCCAACACAGGTGCAGTAGTCAACCACTTCTTTAGTTCTACAAAACTCCTTTTATAGTCCTTGTTCCACTCGAACTTGACGTTCTTCTCTGTGAGCCGAGTCAAAAGAGTAGCTAAACTAGAAAATCCTTCCACAAACCTACAGTAATAACCTACCATCCCAGAAAACTACGAATCTCCTTAACCAAGCTTGATTTTTCCTAGCTGAGCACTGCTTCAACCTTTTTGGGGTTCACTGACACTTCATCCCTTGATATGATGTGCCCTAGGAAGGTAGTCTACTCGAGCCAGAACCCACACTTGCTCAGCTTTACATGTAACTTTTTTTCTCAAAGAACCTACAAAACCTGAGTTGGATGGTGAACATGCTCCTCTCTGCTTTTTGAGTAGACCAGGATATCATCGATAAATACAATGACGAACTGATCTAGAAATTTTCTGAAAACCCTATTCATCAAATCCATAAAGATGGTTGGTGCATTGGTTAGTCCACACAGTATGACCAAGAATTCATAGTGTCCGTACCTAGTCTGAGAAGCTCTTTTGGGAATGTCTTCCGCCTTGATCTTTACTTGATAATAACCTGAATGCAAGTCTATGTTGGAGAAGAGTTTGGCACCCTACAACTGATCAAAAAGGTCATCGATCCTGGGGAGGGGGTACTTGTTCTTGATCGTGACCCTGTTCAATCTTCTGTAGTCAATACATAACCTTACCATCATATTCCCCTTCCTTGTAAATGTGACTCCGGCACACCAAGGGGACACACTATGTCGGATGAATCCACTATCCTGCAATTCAATGATTTATTTTCTCAGCTCCTATATCTCAACACGACTCATGCAGTAAGGGGCAACTAAAATAGGCCGGGTGCCTTGCTGAAGGTCTACGGTAAATTCAATTTTTCAGTCCACTAGTAGTCCAGGTAGTTCATCCGAAAACACATCTGAGAAGTCTCGGACTACTGAAATCTCTTGAATACAATTTTTTTTTTTAGATTTGCCCTGTATCACCTTAGGGTTGGCTTCTGCATCCTGTTGAGTGAGGTTGTAAGCCCTGCCCTAGATAAGAGGTCTGGCCTGGTTTTGATTCCTCGGGTACTCCCTCACGTAATGTTGGGCACTCCCACATATACGACAAGTATTGTTGAAGCGATAGTAGGATCGATCCCCATGATCCTAGCCACAGTGTTGGTAAGTCCTGCCGCATTCTGTTGTTGGAATATGAGGAGGAGCCTGAGTCATTGGCCTAGGTCTCTTATTCTGTTGAACAGGTGCAGTAAGTGTGGGTATATAGTGTGAAACTCAGAGCCTGAGGTTCCTTACTACTGGAGAAAAAATACGAAGGTTCCTCTCCACTAGCTGTGCTTTGGCCAGAACAGTCGAGTAAATACTGAGCTCGGATACATACAATTGTTGTCTGATCTTAGGACAGAGACCCCACTCGAACATTTTTTTCCTTTCTGCCTTCATCCATCATTCTCTCAGGAGAATACCGGCTCAACTCTAGAAACTTTTGGGCATATTTTGATACAGTTATGTCACCTTGGACCAGGTGTGCAAACTCTATTTCCTTTATATGTCAGAGATGCTCTGGGAGGTACTTTGCATTAAAGGCCATCAAGAATTGTTCCCAAGTGACTGGAATGGGCAGGGTGGCCTACTTGAGTTACCACCAGCGGCTTGTCTCTCCCACCAGCATGTAGGTGGCAAGTATGACTCTCTATTCGGGAATCACCCCAAAAGCGTGAAGGCCTTCTCTGTCTCAGCTAATCAGTATTCGGTCTCTTCAAAAGAGGATCCCTCTACAAAAGTAGATGGGTTTAGTCTTTTATACCACTCAATGTAGCCTGGGTCCATCATGGGAGGAACTGGGTCCTATGGAAGAGGGACTGGATTGTGCTAGGGATGGACCAGATGGGCTTGTGGTGGTACTGGATGATATGGTGGAGGCACCAAATTGTATTGTGGTGGTGCTAAGTGATGCGGTTGGGGCACCGGGCTATACTGTGGTAGTGCTAAGTGATACGGTTGGGGCATCGGGCTATACTGTGGTGGTGCCGGGTGGTACTGTAGTTGGGGCACTGGATCATACTGTGGTGGTGCCGGATGGTACTGTGGAGGAACAAGGTCGTACCGGGGTGACTCAGAATCCTTCCGTTGCAAGGGTGGCTCATCCTGTGGTAGCGGGGTCAGGTAACTCCATTTTTTCCTCTTGGGCCTGCTGGGCAGCGATGAATCTCTCTAGCATTTCAAATAATCGGTCAGCATCCTCTCGAAGTGAACCCTCCCAAGCGACTCAGTTTAGTGGGACTGTTCCTCTCCTCATCGATCTGTACTAGCATTTCACAAGGAATGATTGAGTGATAATTCATTCTTTGGTGTTTCCTAGGGGTTTTGTGTAAGGAATGATTCCGAGGAATGCAGCTCTGATACCAACCGTAACGGCCCAGAACTTGAAAGGAAATAAATTATAAATTGAATTCGGAAGCGAAATAATAATGTTAGAGTTTACATTCCTTACACAATAATTTAGAATACCCAATAGGGCTACGGGAATGACCCTTCTAAAAGAACAACGGAACATCTTATTCGCAACCCTCTTGTAGATCAGGATCTGGATCTTAGTCCTCTTGATCTGAAATGGTTAATGAAAGAGTGAGCTACACTAGCTCAGAAAGAATGTCACACTAATCACTGATACAGAAATGAAGGTTGGTAAAAATCATGAGTAAAATCATTTATTGTACACTTACCGTAGCAAAATTTTCAAAACTGACCTATAGAGGCAATAGCACAAACAATATCATAATCTCATATTCAATTAACCAGAATAATAATTTTCGTTTTTTATTTACCTACTAGTATCAATAGGGGTCCATAGGGATGTCCCCACTACACGTGAACCTTTATTTAATATTTTCAAGTAACCGGCCATCCCCATACTCCGTCCGGTATGAGAACCATAAATACCATCCCTCAATACCATATCCGGTATGAGGGTAAAACGGGCCATCTCCATACCCTGTCGGGTATGAGCGCCAAAATATCAATCCTCGATACGCCATTCGTTATGAGGCAATGTTCACGGTAGGGTTTCCTATACATCCAGTTCGTCCACCATCTTCCAGGATATCCATTAAGGCTACCATTCAATCATTCACTTAATCAAACAATTCTCCATTTATATTTAATTTTCAATTTCACAATTTAACTGTAAATCACGCAGAACAAGCAATACATGCATCAAGGAAACACTACTAAATCAGCATACCAACTTCAGTGTAATATTATGCATTTAAAACAATAAAATCAATTAAAAAAGATCAACAGTGATAAATAACAAATTCCGGCTCCATTAGTAATTTGTGATTAATTAATGAGATTTTTTAAATTGTATAAAAGACTACATTATTTATAATTAAATTTTAATTCCATAACCAGGAATAGGGTGAGGGATTCTTACTCGAATCGATATCCGAAACGCTAAACTTTTAGCTGCGCCTACTAGTGGTCTCCAAGTTCCTTGAATTTTTCTTTGGAGATTAAAATATGCTCCAAGTACCTAGAAATACCTTAAAAAATCTAAAATCGGTGTTAGAAACCTTTCCAAGCAATTTCGGGATTCCAACATAGCAATGGCGTAGTGCTCCGGTGACGGCACCACTGCCTGCAACGACGGTTTGCCTCGGGCTGGCCGTTTTCAACCAGTTTTAGCCGATTTCAGTCAGTTTGGTACTCACCCCTGCGAGAAAACACGTTAAGGGGCCTTAGTTGGCTGAAAAAGTTAAAAAAAGAATCATACCGGCAGTGACATTTTTCGATGCGGCGACTTCACCGGCTCACCTTCGCAGTTGGGCGTTTTTCTTTAGTCAACCTGTAAAAAAAAATGGTGAATACAATGGTCAAAAAATTGCACAAAACGGGAATCGGGAAGGGCCTCATCGGAGGCAATTTTTGATTTTTCCCACGGTGGCACCGCTAGGCTTTACTCGCAGTTTTCGGCTCATCTACCGATCCTTTTGCTCCGATTTGGCCATGGGGGTGTTCAAAATAAAATTTCAAGCGACTGGGAGAATTTTTTACCTTTTTTGCCGTCGGAGGTGGCTCTGGCACGGCAGCGGGTGGCGATCGACTCCCTTCCCAGCGACTGGTTCTTCTTCTCCGGTGGGGAGGCTGGCGGCTAGGGTTAGGATTTGGTGTGAAGTGAGATATTTATATCTGTCTCCTTTTAATCTGGATCATCCATCATGTTTGATGTGGACCGTCCGATCGCGTTTAAATGAGAAATGAATCTGGACCATACGATTGCATTTAAAGAGGGAACGAATCTGGACCATTTATTGCATTTAATCGCAACTGTCCGATCGCGCCTGAGGAGGGAATGGATCTGAACCGTCCACACGCACGAGAACAAATCTGGACCATCCGATCGTAAGTACGCGGATTGTCAACGTGGCACCGGGTCAGCGTGCCTTACCACGCAGCACGCTCCGACTCGTCGGGGCTGCTGACTGGGTGGTCCTACGTGGCATATTTTTCCTAAATTACATTTTGACTCCCCAATTTTCAATTTTTCTTTCAAAAATACCCCTATAACCCAAATTTTCACCATTTTTTCCCAAAATTGTTTACAATTTCATCCTCCACCTATTTTTCTTAATTTTTACATTAAATAAAAATTTATAAATTTAAAAATTATATTTTATGCATTAATTTTAAATATTTTAAAATTAATTTTGAGTATTACATAAGAGAGACAAATTGAGAAACTCAAGTTTTGATTTGTGGTTGATGCTAAAAGCCTTCATGTATATGGGTATTTATAGGTACTACTACTACTACTACTACTACTACTACTACTACTACTACTACTACTAATACTACTACTACCAATGCTATTACTACAACTAATATCACTACTACTGTTATTATTTCTACTACTGCTATTACTATTACCACCACTACTACTACTACAACTGCTAATACTGCTACTGTTACTGCTGCTATTGCCGCTGCTATTATTGCTATTGTCGCTGCTGCTACTACTACTACCACTGTTATTACAACTACTGCAAATACTGTTACTGCTATTGCTGTTATTGCTACTGTTGTTGTGACTACTTTTACTATTTCTACTACTGCTACTATTGCTACTATCACTGTTACTACTACTATTGCTAATATCACTACAACAAGTACTACAGCTATAGCCGCCACTGCTGTTATTCCTACCACTGTTACTATTTCTACTATTGCTCCTACTGCTAGTATCACTATTATTGCTACTACTGCTATTAGTGCTGCTGCTATTGCTGCTACTCCTACTATCACTACTACTACATTATATGTAACACCAAAAAAAATTTAGTTTATTTTAAAAGTATTATTAACTATCCAATATTTATTTTTCAGATTTCTTTACTTCAATTAATTAATTAATTTAAATGAAGAGAAAAAAGTTTTGTTGTCAAATTAATTTAATTGAAGAAGAATTTGATGGTAACAATCAACCTACAAATAGAAAAATGATCAATTACACTTAATTTATTTTTGTTAAAAAAAATGAAGAGATAAGTTAGCTGAATATAATAATTTGTTGAAATATGAGAAAAAAAAGTAAGACAGACTAATTGAGAAACTTAAGTTTTGATATGTGGTTGATGCTAAAAGCCTTAAAGTACATGAATATTTATAAGTACTACTATTACTAATGATATTACTACTACTACTAATACTACTACTATTACTACTACTACTGTTACAACTGCTACGACAGGTACTACTGCTACAGCCGCCACTGTTGTTATTACTACTACTGTTACTATTTCTACTACTGTTACTATTTCTACTACTGCTACTACCACAGTTACTACTATTGCTGCTAATACTGCTATTGATACTGCTGCTACTACTACCGTCACTACTACTGCATTATATGTAACACCATAAAAAAATTTAGTTTATTTTAATAGTATTATTAATTATCTATAATTATTTTTAGATTTACTTATTGAATTAATTAATTAATTAAAATGAGAAAAAAAGTTTGGTTGTCATATTAATTCAATTGAAGAAAAATTTTAATGTACAAATTGACCTACAAATGGCAAAATTATCAATTAGCCTTGATTTGTTTTTGTTAGAAAAAATAAAGAGATAAGCTAGCTGAATATAATAATTTGTTAAAATATGATAGGAAGAAATAAGAGAGACTAATTTAGAAACTCAAGCTTTGACTTGTAGTTGATGCTAAAAGCTTTCAAGTACATGGACATCTATAGGTACTAGTTTATTTTAATAGTATTATTAATTATCTAGCATTTTTTTTCAAATTTCCTTACTTGAGTTAATTAATTATTTTAAATTAGAAAAAAAAATTTGTTGTCTTATTAATTCAATCGAAGAAGAATTTGAATATACAATTTAACCTACAAATGGCAAAATGATCAATTAGGATTTTTTTGTTTTTGTTAGAAAAAATGAAAAGATAGACTAGCTGAATATAATAATTTGTTGAAATATTAGAGGAAGAAGTAAAAATGACTAATTGAGAAAATCAAGATTTGATTTGTGGTTGATGGTAAAAGCTTTCAAGTACATGGGTATTTATAGGTACTAGTTTATTTTACTAGAATTAATAATTATCCATAATTTTTTTTTCATATTTTCTTACTTGAAATTAATTAATAAATTTAAATGAAGAAAAAAAATTTTGTTGTCATATTAATTCAATTGAATAAGAATTTGAATGTACAAATCAAACTAAAAATGACAAAATCATCAATTAGGATTGATTTGTTTTTGTTTGAAAAAAATTAAGAGATAGGCAAGCTGAATATAATAATTTGTTGAAATATGAGAGGAAGAAATAAGAGAGACTAATTGAGAAACTCAAGCTTTGACTTGTGGTTGATGCTAAAAGCTTTCAAGTACATCGGCATTTATAGGTACTAGTTTATTTTAATAGTTTTATTAATTATCTAGCATTTTTTTTTCAAATTTCCTTACTTGAGTTAATTAATTATTTTAAATTAGAAAAAAAAATTTGTTGTCTTATTAATTCAATCGAAGAAGAATTTGAATATATAATTTAACCTACAAATGGCAAAATGATCAATTAGGATTTTTTTGTTTTTGTTAGAAAAAATGAAAAGATAGACTAGCTGAATATAATAATTTGTTGAAATATTAGAGGAAGAAGTAAAAATGACTAATTGAGAAAATCAAGATTTGATTTGTGGTTGATGGTAAAAGCTTTCAAGTATATGGGTATTTATAGGTACTAGTTTATTTTACTAGAATTAATAATTATCCATAATTTTTTTTTCAGATTTTCTTACTTGAATTAATTAATAAATTTAAATGAAGAAAAAAAATTTTGTTGTCATATTAATTCAATTGAATAAGAATTTGAATGTACAAATCAAACTAAAAATGACAAAATCATCAATTAGGATTGATTTGTTTTTGTTTGAAAAAAATTAAGAGATAGGCAAGCTGAATATAATAATTTGTTGAAATATGAGAGGAAGAAATAAGAGAGACTAATTGAGAAACTCAAGCTTTGACTTGTGGTTGATGCTAAAAGCTTTCAAGTACATCGGCATTTATAGGTACTAGTTTATTTTAATAGTTTTATTAATTATCTAGCATTTTTTTTTTCAAATTTCCTTACTTGAGTTAATTAATTATTTTAAATTAGAAAAAAAATTTTGTTGTCTTATTAATTCAATCGAAGAAGAATTTGAATATACAATTTAACCTACAAATGGCAAAATGATCAATTAGGATTTTTTTGTTTTTGTTAGAAAAAATGAAAAGATAGACTAGCTGAATATAATAATTTGTTGAAATATTAGAGGAAGAAGTCAAAATGACTAATTGAGAAACTCAAGATTTGATTTGTGGTTAATGTTAAAAGCTTTCAAGTACATGAATATTTATAGGTACTAGTTTATTTTAATAGTATTAATAATTATCCATAATTTCTTTTTTTTCAAATTTTCTTACTTGAATTAATTAGTAAATTTAAATAAGAAAAAAAAAATTGTTGTCATATTAATTCAATTGAAGAAGAATTTGAATGTACAAATCAAACTAAAATTGACAAAATTATCAATTAGGCTTGATTTGTTTTTGTTTGAAAAAATGTAGATATAGGCTAGTTGAATATAATAATTTGTTGAAATATGAGAAGAAGAAGTAAGAGAGACTAATTGAGAAACTCAAGCTTTAATTTGTGGTTGATGTTAAAACCTTTCAAGTACATGATCATTTATAAGTACTAGTTTATTTTAATAGTATTATTAATTATCAAGATTTTTTTTTTTCATATTTCTTTACTTTAATTAATTAATTAATTATAATAAAGAAAAAAAGTTTCGTTGTCATATAATTCAATTGAAGAAGAATTTGAATGTAAAAATCAACCTACAAATAGAAAATTATCAATTAGACTTGATTTATTTTTGTTAGAAAAAATGAAGAGATAGACTAGCTGAATATAATAATTTGTTGAAATATGAAAGTAAGAGAGACTAATTGAGAAACTCAAGCTTTGATTTGTGGTTGATGCTAAAAGCTTTTCAAATACATACTTATTTATAGGTACTAGTTTATTTTAATAGTATTATTAATTATCCAGCATTTTTTTTAGATTTTCTTACTTAAATTAATTAATTAATTTAAATGAAGAAACAAAAAGTTTTGTTGTCATATTAATTCAATTGAAGAAGAATTTGAATGTACAAATCAACCTACAAATGGCAAAATCATTAATTAGGCTTGATTTACTTTTGTTAGAAAAAATGAAGAGATATGCTATTTAAATATAATAATTTGTTGAAATATGAAAGGAATAAGTAAAAAAGACTCATTGAGAAACTCAAGTTTTGATTTGTGATTGATGCTAAAAGCTTTCAAGCACATGGGTATTTATAGGTATTAGTACTACTACTACTGCTATTACTACTACAACTACTACCAATAATATTATTACTACTGCTACTCTGCTACTACTGTTGTTATTGCTACTTTTGGTACAACTACTACTATTGCTACTGTTACTATTGCTACTACTGCTGCTACTACTACTACTGCTCCTATTGCTAATAGTGCTACTACTGCTATAATTACTACCACTACTACTACTACTGTTGCTGCTACTGTTGTTGTTACTGTTACTGCTAATATTGCTATTGCTGCTATTATTGCTACTGTTACTGATACTGTTACTACTACTGCTGCTACTGCTGTTGCTACTGCTACTACAACTAATACTACTTATTCTTCTTTTTCTTGTTCTTCTTATTCTTTTTGTTCTTTTCTTTTGCTGCATTCTGGAGTGCAACCAGGCGAACGCTCCTCTTACAGCTACAAGCCTGGTCCATTTATTTATTTTTTGTCTTCTTCAATTTTCTGCATATTATTATTTTCCTGTACAACTTAATCTTTTTACTTCTTGTTCCTGATTTTTAGTAATAAGTTGTTAAGTACTATTTTATTTTTTAATAATAAAAAAACTAGTTAATCTTTGTTAATAATTAGTTAATTCGTCAAAATATTAGATTATTGAATTTAATAAATATTTTGATATTCTTTAGAATTATAATATTTAGGACGGTACCAAATAGAAAGACCATCAATGTCTTTCTAGCAACCTAATCAAAGAGCAAACCATAAAGTAGTTTTATAACTTTTATTTATAAGATGTATTGATGTGTATTCGTGTTTCTATTATAAAGTTTATATATTTATGAAATAAGCAAATGTATTGATGTCTATACGTGTTTCTATTGTAAACTTTATATATTATGAAATAAGCAAAGTAAAATAAAATAATTGTCTTATTCATAAAGGCAAAATATTTTTTGAAACAAAATAATTTTAGAAATAATTAATTTCACTATATCTTTTTATTATTAACTAATATATGATTTTGTGAATTTAAATTTATACAAATTTAAAAATAAAAAAATATTCTAAAATCATGTACCACTTCACACAGTGTAATGACCCAGCCCAGAAACCCATATACAAGTGCTCATAAACTTCCATATCAAGAATATATATATATTAGATAAACAAAATTTTAGAAGATCTAAAACATGTTTTCATACATTCATATAGTTATGAAATCCTACTAACTGAATGTATAAATTTTCTTTATCTATCCTACTGCCTCTTGCTTCTTTTTTTTCTTCTCTTTTTGAGAAGCATTGTTCTTGTATTCCTATTTGCTGTATGAACCTCTATTTAATCTCACTTCTACATAGATTTAGTTTTCTCTTTTCTTGTTTCCTCCATGCTTCAAGAACTAGGTTGACTGGATTGGGATCACCCTCTTATTTTATTTTATTTGGAAAAACAACATTAAATAACATGATGAGCATAAATCGCTCAGTAAGCCCATATCAGCACCTCAAGCAATTAGAATCTACATTACAGTGCAGTAACTCATTCACCCTAGTGGGTGTTTTCCTCAACTCAAATCACTTACCTATAATTTCCTCTTATCCTGTAACACCCCACAACCTATAATAGTCGAGGCATCTTGTTTTAAATTACCAGTAATACATATTTCTCAAATTCATCATCATCAACATAGTCAAAATGTTCCTTAGCTTTCTATCAACATACGCTACACCACAGTGAATGACAAAGATGTTCTTATACATGTGTGTTAATTTTAGCTATTATGTCCGTATGAGTATAATGGCATAAATCTCGCTTATTCTCTTCTTCTATCCCCTATGTATTGGATTCTGTTGGTGGTGAATCTTATCTTGATTCCTGCTTCACTGCATCTGTGAATAAGCAGGAATGAGCCCACCCATTCAATTGAAGAAGAATGTGAATATACAAATCAACTTACAAATGGCAAAACGATCAATTAGACTTTATTTGTTATCTTAGAAAAAATGAAGAGATAGACTAGCTTAATATAATAATTTGTTGAAATATGAGAGAAAGAAGTAAGAGAGAATAATTGAGAAACTCAATTTTGATTTGTGGTTGTCATATTAATTCAATTAAAGAAGAATTTGATTGTACAAATCAACCTACAAATGGCAAAATCATCAATTAGGCTTGATTTGTTTTTGTTAGAAAAAATGAAGAGATAGGCTAGCTGAATATAATAATTTGTTGAAATATGAGAGGAAAAAATAAGAGAGTAATTGAGAAACTCAAGCTTTGATTTGTGGTTGATGCTAAAAACTTTCAAGTACTGTAACGACCCCGAAAATTTAAAAGGAAATGCATATAATAATTTAAGTGCGGAAGCAAAATAAAGGTTAGGGTTAACATCCCTTACACGATAACTCAAAAGTACTGACAAACATCACGGAACAAATTCTCTGAAAGAAATATGAAAAATGGAAAAAAATAAAGGAAACTATAAAGTATCTAGCATCTACTCGTAGCCTTTTTGCGGATCGGACTCGGAAACTGAGTCCTCCTGATCTGAAATAGTTAAATAAGGGGTGAGCTACACTAGCCAAGTAAGGACATCACAATATATCGCCATCACAGAAGCAAAGGTTGATAGAAAACAAAAAACAACTAATGGAGCACAAATTTTAAACCAATACATTCACTAAAATTAAAACCATTTTTCCTTTTTCTTACCCTTGAAGAACCTGCAAAAACAACCTATAAAGACAATAACATCATATAGATCATAACTTCATGCACAATCAGTAACATAGAACATATCATAAATTCATATTCATTAACAATAACTAATCATCACCGTTTCTCATTTCACCAGCCTACTAGTATCCATAGGGATCCATAGGGGTTCTCCGCTACACGTGAACCCTTTCCATTAACAACCTTAATTCCAAGACCGTCCCCGTATCCCATCCGGTATGAGTGCCAAGATATTAAATCTCAATACCCCGTCCGGTATGAGGGTGAAGCGGGCTGTCCTCATACCCCGTCTGGTATGAGTGCCAAATGACCGAGTCTCCATACCCCGTCCGGTATGAGACAACGTTCACAGTAGGGTTCCCTATGAACCCGGTCTGTCCACCATCTCCTAGGATATCTAGTGAGACTGTCACCTTATCTGTTTATTAGATCACATCCCTTTCCTATTTATCCTTAATCTCTGTTACCAAATTAAACACAATCACATAAACAATGAACATGTACTTGGTAATACAATCATATCTTAAATCCCAAAATCACACAGTGGTCAAGTAATACAGTAATACATGCATTTAAAACACTAAAACCAGACACCATCATGCATCTAAATTGTAAAATAAATCAATAGGAATCAACAGAGAACAATATCTGATTTCTGGCTCCATTAGCAATCTGTAATTAATTATGCATATTTATCTAACTTGTACAAGGACCGTATTATTATTTATTCAAACTTCACATCTATGATAGGAAATAGGGTGAGGGGTCCTTACTTGATTTGACGCTGAAAACTAGATGGTTACTACGCCTACGGGCGGTCCTTGGGTTCCCTGAAGTTTTCTTCGAGAACTGAAACACACTTATGGTACCTACAAGTGTCCCAAATAAACCCAAAAATCAAACCTAGGGCCTACTCGGCCAATTTTAAAATTCCAGCACGGTGGCTCCGCCGTGCTCCGGCGACAATGCCGCTGCCTGCGGCGGCGATTCGCCTCGGGTTTGCTATTTTTGGCCATTTTCAGCCGAATTCAGCCGAACTTGCACCAGTTCCCTTGAGAAAACATACTTAGGGCCCTCGTTGGGCCTAAAAAATGCAGAAAATTGAAACTCACCGGTGGTGGAGCTCTCTAGTGCGGTGTCTCCTTCGACTCACGTTGCAGTTGGGTGGTTTGCTTCGGTCAAACTGTAGAGAAGGAAACGGTGGTCATAATAGTGGAAAAATCACATCAAACGGGAATCGAGAAGGGCCTCATCGGAGGCATTTTTTGAAACACCCCGCGGTGGCATTTTTTGGGTCAATTGGCCAGTTTTTTCACTTCGATTTGGCCATGGGTGGGTTTAAAATTGAATTTCATGCAAGAGAAGAAATTTTTACCTTGTTTGGCAGTCGAAAATTTTTCTGGTACCGCGGTGAGTGGCGGCAGTCGACTCCCCAGCGGCTGGGCTGTCTTTTCCGGCAAGGGGCTCTGGCGGCTAAAGTTAGGGTTTTGGTGCGAATGGGGTTATTTATACCCATCCGCTTTTGATCTAGGCCATCCATCGCATTTAATCTGGACCGTTCATCATAATTTAATTTGGGCCGTCCGTGTGCGATTCAATCTGGACCATCCGTGCGTGATGTAATCTGGGACGTTCGTGCACATTTTTAATTTCGGTCATCCGTGCGTGCGGGAACGGATCTCAGCCGTTGGATCGCGCGCACGCGGATCTCCCACATGGCTCCCCCCCGTGGCCTCCTGCGTCAGCATCTCTACCACCTAGCGCGTCCTGGTTGGTCAGGGCTGCTAACTGGGCAGCTGACGTGGCATAACTTTTTTAAATTACGTTTTAGCTCCCAGTTTCCAATTTTTCTTTCAAAAATACCCCCAGAACCCAAATTTCACCCCTTTTCCCCAAAATTATTTTCAATTAAATCCCTAACCTATTTTTTTACCCTTTTTATTATTATTATTATTATTATTATTTTCATTAAATCAAATTAAAAGTAAATAAATTAAATTAAAATCATATAAATAATAATTATATTTATATAAA
The DNA here is from genome assembly GCF_000150535.2 of Carica papaya. The sequence goes on from NW_019014534.1 coordinate 183,746, forward strand.
AAGTAATAATAATTAATAAAAAAAAAATGAAATGTTGGGTGTTACATGGGTATTTATAGTTACTAGTTTATTTTAATAGTATTAATGATTATCAAGAATTTTTTTTTGCAGATTTCCTTACTTGAATTAATTAATAAATTTAAATGAGGAAAAAAAATTTGTTGTCATATTAGTTCAATTGATGAAGAATTTGAATGTGCAAATCAAACTACAAATGGCAAAATAATTAATTAGGCTTGATTTGTTTTTGTTAGAAAAATAAAGAGATAGGCTAACTAAATATAATAATTTGTTGAAATATAAGAGGAAGAAGTAAGAGAGAGTAATTGAGAAACTCAAGATTTTTATTTGTGGTTGATGCTAAAAGCTTTCAAGTACATGGGTATTTATAGGTACTAGTTTATTTTAATAGTATTAATAATTATCTAGAATTTTTTTTTTCATATTTCCTTACTAGAATTAACTAATAAATTTAAATGAGGGAAAAAAAATTTTGTTGTCATATTAATTCAATTGAAGAAGAATTTGAATGTACAAATCAAACTAAAAATGACAAAATCATCAATTAGGCTTGATTTGTTTTTGTTTGAAAAAATGAAGAGATAGCTAGCTTAATATAATAATTTGTTGAAATATGATATACAGCCCGTAACTTGAAAGGAAATAAATTACAAATTTAATGCGAAATCAAAATAATAAAGTTAGGGTTTACATTCCTTACACAATGATATAGAATACCCAATAGGGTTACGAAAATGACCCTCCTAAAAGAACAACGAAAAATCAAAGAAATAAATGGAAAGTAAACATCTGGGCATCCTATTTGCAACCCTTTTGTGGATTGGATCTGGATCTTGGTCCTCTTGATCTGAAATAGTTAATGAAAGAATGAGTTACACTAGTCAAGTAAGAATTTTACACTACTCACCGATGTAGAAATAAAGATTGGTAAAAATCATAAAAATAACTAATGGAGCTCTTAATTTAAGTAAATTTATTTATCATAAATAAAATCCTTTATTATATACTTACCGTAGCGAGATTTTCAAAACTGACCTATAGAGGCAATAACACAAACAACACCATAATCTCATATTCATTTAACCAAAACACTAACTTTCCTTTTTTATTAGCCTATTGGTATCCATGGGGGTCCATAGGGATGTCCCCACTACGTGTGAACCCTTATTCAACATTTTCAACTAATCGGCTGTCCCCATACCCCGTCCGATATGAGTGCCAAAAATACTATCCCTCAATACCCCATCCGGTGTGAGGGTGAAACGGGATAGCCTCAATACTATCCCTCAACACCCCATCCGGTATGGGTTCCCTATGTACCGGTCTGTCCACCATCTCTCAGGATATCTAGTAAGGCTACCATTCATTTATTTACTTAATAAAGCAATTCCCGTCTTACATTTAATTTCTAGTTTCACAATTTAACTATAAATCACGCAAAACAAGCAATACATGCATCAAAGAAATACAACTGAATCATTTTACCAACTCCAGTGTATTATTATGCATTTAAAACTGTAGAATCAATTAATAAGTTAAAACAGGCCAAATTTTGGGCCCAAGTATTACATATGAGAGGAAGAAGTAAGAGAGACTAATTGAGAAACTCAAGCTTTGATTTGTGGTTGATGCTAAAATCTTTCAAGTACATGGGTATTTATAGGACTAGTTTATTTTAATAGTATTAATAATTATCCAGAATTTTTTTTTTCAGATTTCCTTACTTGAATTAATTAATTAATTTAAATGAGAAAAAAAAAATTTGTTGTCATATTAATTCTATTGAATAAGAATTTGAATGTACAAATCAAACTAAAAATGGTAAAATGATCAATTAGGCTTTATTTGTTTTTGTTAGAAAAAATGAAGAGATAGGCTAGCAGAATATAATAATTTGTTAAAATTAGAGAGGAAGAAATAGAAAAGACTAATTGACAAACACAAGCTTTGATTTGTGATTGATACTAAAAACTCTCAAGTACATGGGTATTTATAGGTACTAGTTTATTTTAATAGTATTATTAGTTATCCAGCTTTTTTTTTTAGATTTCCTTACTCGAATTTATTAATTAATTTAAATAAAGAAAAAGAATTTTGTTGTTATATTAATTCAATTAAAGAAGAATTTGAATGTCCAAATCAACCTACAAATGGTAAAATCATCAATTAGGCATAATTTATTTTTGTTAGAAAAAAATTAAGAGATAGGTTAGGTGAATATAATAATTTGTTGAAATATAAGAAGAAGAAGTAAGAGAGACTAATTGAGAAACCCAAGCTTTGATTTGTGGTTAATGCTAAAATCTTTCAAGTACATACATATTTATAAGTGCTAATTTATTTTAATAGTATTAATAATTATCCAGAATTTTTTTTTTTCAGATTTTCTTACTTGAATTAATTAATAAATTTAAATGAGGAAAAAAAATTGTCATATTAATTCAACTGAAGAAGGATTTGAATGTACAAATCAAACTAAAAATGACAAAGTCATCAATTAGACTTGATTTATTTTTGTTTGAAGAAATAAAAAAATAGGCTAGCTGAATATAATAATTTGTTGAAATATTAGAATAAGAAGTAAGAGACTAATTGAGAAACTGAAGCTTTGATTTGTAGTTGATGATAAAAGCTTTCAACTATGTGGGCATTTATAGGTACTAGTTTATTAGAATAATATTATTAATTATCCAGAATTTTTTTTTTAGGCTTCCATACTTGAATTAAGTAACTAATTAAAATGAGGAAAAAAAATTTGTTGTCTTATTACTAAAGAAGAATTTGAAGGTACAAATCAACCTACAAATGGCAAAATGATCAATTATACTTTATTTGTTTTTGTTAGAAAAAATGGAGAGATAAACTAGGTTAATATAATAATTTGTTGAAATATGAGAGGAATAAGTAAGAGAGAGTAATTGAAAAACTTAAGTTTTGATTTGTGGTTGATGCTAAAAGCTCTTAAGTACATGGGTATTTATGGGTACTAGTTTATTTTAATAGTATTATTAATTATCCAGTTTTTTACTTTAATTAATTAATTAATTTAAATAAGGAAAAAAAACTTTGTTGTCATATTAATTCAATTGAAGAAGAATTTAAATGTAAAAATAAAACTAAAAATGACAAAATCATTAATTAGGCTTGATTTGTTTTTATTTGAAGAAATGAAAATATAGGCTAGTTGAATATAATAATTTGTTGAAATATGACAGGAAGAAATAAGAGAGACTAATTGAGAAACTCAAACTTTGATTTTTGGTTGATGCTAAAAGTTTTCAAGTACATGGGCATTTATAGGTACTAGTTTATTTTAATAGTATTATTAATTATCAAGTATTTTTTTTCAAATTTTCTTACTTGAATTAGTTAATTAATTTAAATAAAGAAAAAAAAAGTCTTTGTTGTCATATTAATTCAATTGAAGAAGAATTTGAGTGTACAAATCAAACTAAAATTGACAAAATAATCAATTAGCCTTTATTTATTTTTGTTTGAAAAAATGAACAGATAGGGTAGCTGAATATAATAATTTGTTGAAATATAAGAGGAAGAAGTAAGAGAGACTAATTGAGAAACTCAAACTTTTATTTGTGGTTGATGCTAAAAGCTCTCAAGTATATGGGTATTTATAAGTGCTAGTTTATTTTAATAGTGTTATTAGTTATCTGGCATTTTTTTAAAATTTCCATACTCAAATTAATTAATTAATTTAAACAAAGAAAAAAAAGTTTTGTTGTTATATTAATTCAATAAAGAAGAATTTGAATGTCCAAATCAACCTAAAAATAGTAAAATCATCAATTAGGCTTGATTTATTGTTGTTAGAAAAAAATTAAGAGATACGTTAGCTGAATATAAGAATTTGTTGAAATATGAGAGGAAGAAGTAAGAGAGACTAATTCAGAAACTCAAGCTTTGATTTGTGGTTAATGCTAAAATCTTTTAAGTAAATGGGTATTTATAGGTGCTAATTTATTTTAACAGTATTAATAATTATCTAGAATTTTTTTTTAAGATTTTCTTACTTGAATTAATTAATAAATTTAAATGAGAAATTTTTTTTTGTCATATTAATTCAATTAAAGAAGAATTTGAATGTACAAATCAAACTAAAAATGACAAAATCATCAATTAGGCTTGATTTGTTTTTATTTGAAGAAATAAAAAAATAGGCTAGCTAAATATAATAATTTGTTAAAATATGATTGGAAGAAATAAGAGAGAGTAATTGAGAAACTCAAGCTTTGATTTGTGGTTGATACTAAAAGCTTTCAAATACATGAGCATTTATAGGTACTAGTTTATTTTAATAGTATTAATAATTATTAAGAATTTTTTTTTTTCAGATTTCCTTACTTGAATTAATTAATAAATTTAAATGAGGGAAAAAAAATTTTGTTATCATATTAATTCAATTGAAGAAGAATTTGAATGTACGAATCAAACTAAAAATGAAAAAAATCATCAATTAGGCTTGATTTGTTTTTGTTCAAAAAAATGAAGAGATAGGCTAGGTTAATATAATAATTTATTGAAATATGAGAGGAACAAATAAGAGAGAGTAATTGAGAAACTCAAGTTTTGATTTGTGGTTGATGCTAAAAGCTTTCAAGTACATGGGTATTTATAGGCAATAGTTTATTTTAATAATATTATTAATTATCCAGAATTTTTTTAAAGATTTTCTTACTTGAATTAATTAATTAACTTAAATGAGAAAAAAAAAGTTTATTTATCATATTAATTCAATTGAAGAAGAATTTAAATGTACAAATCAACCTACAAATGACAAAATGATCAATTAGATTTGATTTGTTTTTGTTAGAAAAATGAAGAGATAGGCTAACTAAATATAATAATTTGTTGAAATATGAAAGGAAGAAGTAAGAGAGAGTAATTGAGAAACTCAAGCTTCGATTTGTGGTTGATGCTAAAAGCTTTCAAGTACGTGGGAATTTATAGGTATCAGTACTACTACTACTGTTGCTACTACTACCAATAATATTATTACTACTGCTACTACTACTATTACTGCTACTCTGCTACTACTGTTGTTATTGATACTTTTGGTACAGTTGCTATTACTGCTGCAACTGCTAATATTGCTACTACTGCTACTTCTATTGTTGTTATTACTGTTGCTGCTACTGTTACTGCTTATATTACTACTGTTGCTATTAGTGCTACTATTACTAATACTGCTACTACTATTGCTACTACTGCTACTGCTACTGCCACTACAACTAATACTACTTATTCTTCTTTTTCTTGTCCTTCTTATTCTTCTTGTTCTTTTCTTTTGCTACATTTTGGAGTGCAACCAAGCGAGTCCTCCTCTTACAACTACCAGCCTGGTCCATTTCTTTTTTTGTTGTCTTATTCAATTTTTTGCATATTATTATTTTCCTGTACAAGTTAATTTTTTTGCTTCTTGTTACTGATTTTTAATAATAAGTTATTAAGTATTTTTTATTTTTTAATAATAAAAAAATTAATTAATCTTTGTTAATAATTAGTTAATTCATCAAAATACTAGATTATTCAATTTAATAAATATTTTGATATTCTTTAGAATTATAATATTTAGGACGTTAACAAATAGAAAAACCACCAATGTCTTATAGTAACCTAATCAAATAGCAAACCAAAAAGTAGTTTTATAACTTTTATTTATAACATGTATTGATGTGTATTCTTGTTTCTATAAAGTTTATGTATTTATGAAATAAGCAAATATATTGATTTGTATAAGTGTTTCTATTATAAAGTTTATATAAATAATGAAATAAGCAAAGTAAAATAAAATAATTGTCTTTTTATAAAAGGCAAAATATTTTCTGAAAAAAAATAATTTCAGAAATAATTAATTTCGCCATATCTTTTTATTATTAACTAATATATAATTTTGTGAATTTAAATTTACACAAATTTAAAAATAAACAAATATTTTAAAATCATGCATCACTTCACACAGTGTAATGACCCAACCCAAAAACCCATATACAAGAGCTCATAAACTTCCATATCAAGAAAATATATACACCTATAACAAATGTTTAAATATGAAAAGTAAAATGAACTTAAAAAATTTTACATGACAGATAATAAATAATGAGAAAGAGTTACCAAGGTAAAAGCAACATTTTGATTGAAAAGAAAACTTATTGGTTCTAAGATATTAGAAAACTTATGTTAGATTCAAATCAAGCAAAACTTTTAGCTATTAAAGAAACATTCTTTATTATTGTTAATAGTCTAGTTGAAGGTGTTGGACTTTTTATGGTGGATGGTGTCTTTTAGGTTGCTGATGATGCATTTTTATGGAAGATCAATTCACCTAACAATAAAATTTAGTTAAGAACACTGGGAAATATAAATTTTATGAAAAGACAAAAGTCAATAATGTATAATGTTATAGTAGATGAGCATGTAAAGATAAAAGTCAATATAGTTTTGAATTTATGTATGTGGATATGATTATCTTATTTATTTTATTTCATCTCATCTTTTTAGCACAAAAATTTTATAAAAGATAGTCGTTTTGTAACATCATGATGTTTACATGAATAAATTCTTACTAAAATTTTATTTATGCATTAGGGGCATTTTGGAAACAAAAGGAAAGCCCATGTAAATTTAAACAATTAAGAAAAATCCTGAAAATTTATTAATTGTATTCGTAAGAATATAATTGAAAAACAAATATTAGAAAGGGGAAAAACTGTAATTAGCTAGGAAACCCAGATGAAAGAAAATTAAGCGGAAGGGGAATAACATAACTTTAGAAAGGAAGGACACCTTAGCAGATAAGACTAACCAATAACGCCCTGCCATGTGGACAGCCATGCCAGTTGACCTGCATGTGTGGTCAGCCGCGCAAGCAAGAGGGTGTGCAGATCGAACCGCTAGGATTCTTGATGCCGATCGAATGACTAAGGGGTAATTCAGAAATGAGCGGCTGGGACTAAAAGCCAGGAAGATCAAACGGCCAGGAGAACCAACGGTCCCGATTTGCAGAGTAGAGAGATCCAACGGCCCAGCTATCCCTCTCTCTTTAGCAGATCTGATTTATTCTTCTAAGTTACTTTTAGCCATTCATCCTTTTTTTTAAGACCCTAATTGATTTTCTCCAAAATGTTAGCCTTATATCATGAAAATCCTTTCACCATCAACTCTCTTACCTTGTTGTTGCATCATCACATATCTATATAAACTTTCGGGTTTAGCCTTTTATGATGCACGATCTAACATTCTACTAAAAGTTTAAATATCTTTCCCTTTTTTTTTAACCCCAATCATGCATACATCCTCCGAAAGAAGGAACTTAAAAATATAGATCTCAATTTTGGTGTTTGAAACCAAAATTTGTCTTACCTCCTGTCACCACGTGGATTTTTACTTGCAATGTCAGTTATCTCTCAAGTCCTCTTTGGCAACATCGTAATGCAATGCCATCAGTTCCTCTTTAGATCTTTATACTCTTTTTTCCCATCTCGATCAGACTAGCTATTTTAAGATCTGACTTCCTCTCTAGAATCTCGTACTTGTTTGGCTTGCTCTCCTCTGAGTCGATCTGACTATCTCTCTCTTGCGATCGACCCTCCCTCTTTTGTTGGGGTTCCCCCCTCCCCCCCCCCCAAATGGCTGAGAAGAATAAGTTTTTATAAGGGTTGTGAGGATTGTTCGATGTCAAAGGGTAGATTTGCATTGTTGGTTTCATTCTTTTTTTAAATTCCCAAATTTCCCTTCTTTTTTTGAAATCCTTACCACCTAGCCCCTATATCATCTACACATTACTCCTCTTTTTTCAAAACCTTTGAGATTTGGTCCTTTCTTTTAACCTTTTTAGTATTTTAAAGTTTTGTTTCCACTAAATCTTTCCAACATACATCGAGGGTCGCTATTCGATTTTTGGGATGTTTCATATCCTCATGCTACAAGTTTCTTCAAAACACTTTCAAGATATTCAATTATGAATTAGATTATGCGCATTTAACAAAATTATCCACATTTAAATTACTTACCTCTTTACCCATTCTACAGAACTACACTCATTTACCTATACTATTCTGTTTTGTCCATTCTGGAATTTAGATATATGCAACAATTTTTCTAGCAAATTGGAACATTATAACAGGACATACATATCACTAAGATCATTCAACACAACCACTAAACTTACCTAATTATATTTCTAATTTTCATTCTCATCATTACACTTCTTTTATATATGTTTTTCTTTAATTTCTTACCCACAAGATTTAACACTCAGCTCCACCAAACCAACTCCCTATTTGCATTGGTCACACTAGAATGTAACACATGCACATACACAGAGCTTGCACTTTACCCATCGAACCAAGCCCTTCATAGCCTTCTTTTTCTCGACTACATCTCTAGCCTCATTTATCACATGCATTTGGGAGATTCACACCCATTCGAACACTCTGATATTTGGTCCACTCTACTAATTGAGCATGGGTCAGCTGTTCCACATCACACAGCCAACATAAGCCACACACACACCACAATGACAAGCCCTGATTTCCACATCACATGGCCAACGTTGGTCAGCTGTTGTTTCCTTCCCTTGACTCTCCCTCAAAACAGGCCCTAATTTCCTATCTATTTTCTGTCTCCAATGTTCATTCATACTTTTCCATTTTTTATTTTTAAATTAATTTACATTTAGTTGTCCCTCTCTCTTTATCATATCTGATTAATTCTTCTGGGTTACTTTTAGCAATTCATCCTAGTTTTTTGTTTTTAGGACCTTAATTAATTTTCTCCAAAATGTCAGCCTTCTATCATGAAAACCCTTTCAGTAAACTATATTGTGTTAGAGTCGATGTGTGAAGTGTGTTGTTCTGTGACTATAAGATAAACCATACTGTATTATTGAATATCGTGTTGTTGTTAATATAGTACATTGTGAAAACAATGGGTGTGCATTGTCACTGTAAATAGAGAAAATAAAACTATAGTCGTAATTGTAACCATTTAACAATATTATCACCTATGACCATTACAAATAAAAGATTGAAGAAGTATGAGAGTAAAGAAAAAAGAGAAGAGAGGTATTCGATTATCAATCTTGGAGGTTAGGGTATTAAATTATTTTTATTGAGCATGTGTAGTTCATTTATTCCCATTTTTTAGAGCACAAAAACTAAGAAAAAACTCAAGATTAGTCGAAAGTTATGGAGGATATATGTTAACATCAGTTAGTGTCAACTTAATTTTTCAAACTCTAAACCATTATCTAGCTTTTTGAAAGTGTTAACATCTCATGTTACGGGGTAACTATTTTGAATTTCACCAATGTTGTAAGGGAAGAAGTCATAGACAAAGTTAATTTTTTCGCATTTTATGTTAATTCGACTTAGCATCAATTTATGGTTGATATGCATGGATACTCGTGACTCCATCTAGAGTACAGGTTATTCCAGTATATGTTACTATGAATACATATATTTATATGGGTGTAGTTACATGTACAAAATTTTTTTAAGTATATAAATTTGTGTGCTGTGGATATATATATATATATATAAGCATATATATGTACATATGGAAAAATAAAAGAAATGAAGTAAATAACTAACAATTGAATACGAAAAATGATTTTAAAATTTTAATTACAAGCTTAATGATTTAAAATAAATTAAAGTCAAGAACTTGGTAGACCAAAAGAAACACACAGGTAAGTAGAAGTTTGCCACTAAACTTGTTTAAACACTTATAAAACTAATCAACAAAGAAGGTCATAGGAACAATAAATTAAAAATAAAAGAATAGTAAAATAATAATGATATCTTAATAAAGCAAATGGAGAACAAAAGTAAGTACATTTAGAAATTACATGAATAAAATAAATAGACAATTAAATTATGAATCATTGACAAAAGTGGTAAAGTGATATGATAACAAAGTTTTTGGAATAACAAATGAAATTGAGAATAAAAAAAGATATCAAGTTAAATTACAAATAAAAGAAACACTAATTAAAATATTAGAAAAGGAACCAAATAAGCAAAAAAATCAGATAATATAAATAATTTAAGGAATATTACAACAAGATAAGAAAATTTGAAATATCAACAAATAAAAATAGAAGAATTATTGAAAGACTATGAAACCTATTTAGTATGTATTAGAGAAGGAGGGTGCGTGTGTAGCCATTTTTGGTAACTGAGTGCCTCAATCAGACAAGGCTGCAAAGCCCTTTACTAAACATGTTTGAGAAAGTGTTTAGTGATACCCATTACTGTAGGTGGAATGGGGATTTGAGTGTTAAGTGATTAGTATTTTCTATCCATGTTGTAAAAGGAATCCTTAATGCCCTTAATGATAGCGGTAAAAACAACATCATCATATGAAACTCTTTAAGAAATAAAAATAAATGTCAGCAGAAATGTTAGGGGTCTATTGTGGATGAGGAAGTCGATCTCATTATGAGTATTCAGATAAGCCTGAGAAGCAGAGCTGAAAAATGTATTTGGTATCACTCGAAGGATGGCAAATACATCGTAAAATTAGCATACCAGCATTTGATGGGTATCCATACAAATCATGCATAATGATCAATTTACATGTGGAAGTATTTGTGGCAGTCATAAGTCCCCCATAAAGTTAAGAATTTCGCATGGAGATTGCTGAATAATATCCCCTTGTTAAAATCTAAACTGCAGGAGAAAAGGATTGGAATTGTGAATGTGTGCCCTAGATGTGATAAGGAGGAAACCACAGGCATGTCTTCTTTGATTGTGAAAAAAGCCAAGGCTTGTTGGCGAAAACTGGGTATACACCTCCAAGAAAAACAAACCAACAACATATTCAGATGGATGGAACATCAAGCTAAAACAATGGCAAAGCGGGAGTTAACGAAGATACTTTGCTGCTTATGGCGCCTCTAACTTGAGCAGAATGAATTTCTGTGAACTTGAAGCATGTTTGGTGATAAGACCTCCATCTTTCTAATGAGGAAGTTTTTGCATGAACGGAGATAGGCACATTAAGTTAGAGATAGAGGTAAGGTACAACTCTCACATACCAAGTCATGGTCCCTGCTGTGGCAAGCTCCATCGCCTAGGGTATGGAAATGCAATGTGAATGGTACAATTTTTGACGTAGGTTATCAGACAGGATAGGGAGCAGTCGTTTGAGACTCGACAGAAATAGTATTGACATTTTTCTCTGACAGGTTATGAGGGTGTCGATCTCCCTATCTAACTGAACTACTTGGCTACCTCAATTCACTATAATATATAATCTCCAATATCACTGGGTCGGGCATTATCGAAGCTGACACACAAATGGTAAAAAATGCTTTGACGACTAATGGGGAAGATTGTTCTGAGTTTGGATTCATTATTGAAGATTGTAGGACTTTGCTGGCACTTTAAGCTAATGTATCCATAAGTTTTGAAGACAATGGCAAAGCTTGAGTTTCTTAATTAGTCTCTTACTTCTTCCTCTCATATTTCAACAAATTATTATATTCAGCTAGCCTATCTTTTCATTTCTTCAAACAAAAATAAATCAAGCCTAATTGATGATTTTGTCATTTGTAGGTTGATTTGTACATCCAAATTCTTCTTCAATTAAATTAATATGACAACAAAATTTTTTTTTCCTCATTTAAATTAATTAATTAATTCAAGTAAGGAAATCTGAAAAAAAATTATTGGATAATTAGTAATACTATTAAAATAAACTAGTACCTATAAATACCTATGTACTTGAAGGCTTTTAGTATCAACCACAAATCAAAGCTTGAGTTTCTCAATTAGTCTTTTTTACTTCTTCCTCTCATATTTCAACAAATTATTATATTCAGTTAGCGTATCACTTCATTTTTTCTAACAAAAATAAATCAAGCCTAATTTATGATTTTGCCATTTGTAGGTTGATTTCTACATTCAAATTCTTCTTTAATTGAATTAATATGACAATAAAATTTTTTTTTCCTCATTTGAATTAATTAATTAATTCAAATAAGGAAATCTTAAAAAAATGCTAGATAATTAATAATACTATTAAAATAAACTAGTACCTATAAATCCCATGTACTTGAAAGCTTTTAGCATTAACCACAAATCAAAGCTTGAGTTTCTCAATTAGTCTCTCTTACTTCTTTTTCTCATATTTGAACAAATTATTATATTCACATAACCTATCTCTTCATTTTTTTCTAACAAAAAAAAATCAAGCCTAATTGATAATTTTACCATTTGTAGGTTGATTTGTACATTTATATTCTTCTTTAATTGAATTAATATGACAATAAAATTTTTTTTCTCATTTAAATTAATTAATTTATTAAAGTAAGAAAATATGAAAAAAAAATGTTGGATAATTAATAATACTATTAAAATAAACTAGTACCTTTAAATACCTATGTATTTAAAAGCTTTTAGCATCAATCACAAATCAAAGCTTGAGTTTCTCAATTAGTCTTTCTTACTTCTTCCTCCCATATTTCAATAAATTATTATATTCAGGTAACCTATCTCTTCATTTTCTCCAACAAAAATAAATCAAGCCTAATTGATCATTTTGTTATTTGTAGGTTAATTTGTACATTCAAGTGCTTCTTCAATTGAATTAATATGATAACAAAGTTTTCTTTTCCTCACTTTAAATTAACTAAGTAATTCAAGTAAGAAAATCTGAAAAATAAAATGTTGGATAGTTAATAATAATATTAAAATAAACTAGATTTTTTGTGTTGTGTTACATATAATTTTATTAAAAGTTGTAAATAATTTTTTAATTTAATTTTAATAGAAATTATAGTTCCAATCGTCTAAGTTTAATATAATTTTATTTGAAAATTGATGAAAAAAATAATTAATTAATTTTAGTATAATTATAATAAATAAATAAACTAAAAAATAATTATATAAATCATAGTAAATTTGCTTATTTTACAATGCAAGAATTATATTAAGAATAAAACAATAGTTTACTGCTCAAATTTTGATCCATTTTCTTTTGTTATTGTAATTGTGTATTTTATTAAAAAAACAGTCACAAGTTTTTAAATTCTTTTAAATGACTAAAAGAGATAAAAGTAAATATAAGAATTTGATGTAGGCAACAGTTTTTTTTAGAAAATTAATTTAAATAATTAATATAATTTACTGTAGTTTACTATCATGAAGAGTTATCAGGAAACTACTATCAACGTAGATACAATTACGACAACAATGATCACATTTTTACCTGATCACACAACAAATACAATGCATAGTAAAAAAAAATCATATTTGTACAAGATCACATAACAAATACAACGCATAATAACATTAATCTCATATATATTAGAACACACAACAGGTACAATTCACAATAATAGCATCACATTTGTATAAAATCACACAGCAGATACAATTCACATTAACATCATCACATTTGTATAAGATCACATAGCAGCTACAATGCACAATAACATTATTCTCATATGTAATGATCATACAAGAGGAAAAGTGTAAAAAAATCTTATAGTCCATATAGTAGGGTTCACTATCATTTAGGTAGATGAGATTTTGATCATATACACACCCTCACACACTTGATATTTGACTAAATAGTTAGATGTATCACACAATTTCGTACTATTTAAAATTTTCCTTATATTGACCCAAATTTTTACTCAATAGTCTTTATTAAATTTCTCTGAAGTTTACTACTATGATTTGACTTTGTGAATGTACCTTCTTACTCTTATTTTATTTGAATTTTAGTGATTTTTTCTCTAAACTTTTGACCTTACGAAGAGTTTTAATATCTGTATTCTCAATTAAGTTTTTTCCATGTACTCTCCTTAACTATTGTAAATTTCTTTTACTTTGTCTAATAGTTATTTGCGTATTTTCTTTGAATTTTTTACTATGTAATCCAATTTAAATTTATAAAATTACTCTAACTAATTTTTTATCAGGCATATAGGGTCTGCCTTTTTATTTAATTATAAGTATTTATAACACTTTTCTCCCTTTTTTTCCTCGATGTATTACTACCCTTATAAAGCTCTTTATAGATTTTTATATTAAGTCCATTACCAAACTTCATAATTAAATGTAGTGTTCCTCTGTGCCACTAGCCCAAACCCACTAGTGCTCTTTTATTTGACCCATTTCAAGTTCCTAACCACCCAGCTCATCCTTTAACTAGGCCGATAGCTCAAACTCCCTGTCAAACTACCATTTTCTTTATTATTATTATTATGTACATTTTTTTCTTTTATTTTATTTCATAAGTTACATAAACTAGTTTCTGCCCACTAGTAATTTTGGAGTATTTTTTTTTAGTATAACCCATTTTCTATATTGGGTTTTAGTCTATTTACATACACAGGTATTTATTGGCATACATAATATTTTCATCCATATAGTCATGCACACACACTTATATAGCTATATATATGTATGTATCGATTATATGTATATTTATGAACCAACACACTTTCAGTATATATATAAATATATACAGAAAATACACACGTAGAGAATGTATACATATACTCATACATGCATATATGTATATATATATATACTTATTATGTGTATATATATATACATAAAGCACACGCGCACACATACAGTATATATGTACTGACATGCAGAGATAGATATTTATTCTTATGCATGTGTGTTAATTTTAACTATTATGTCCGTATGAATATAATGGTGTAAATCTCACTTATTCTCTTCTTGTATCCCTTATGTATTGGATTCCGCTGGGGTGAATCCTATCTTAATTTCTGCTTCCCTACATCTGTAAATAAACATGAATGAGCCTACACATGCCCATGAAGTCAAATTTAAATTTAAACAATGTATTGAAATCAATAAAATTCCTAAATCAGAGTTGCCCTCAACTCTCTCTCTCACTCTAGACAGTCCATTTTTTCCCTCTAAAGGAAAATTCTAGATATCTTAGACTCTCCCCAAAGCTCACAGGTACAAATAGCCATTATCCATTTCCCTGACTTGTCTCCAATAGTCTTCTACTCTTTGTCATCACTCTCCCACTCAAATAGCCCATTTACGCAAC
Source organism: Carica papaya (assembly GCF_000150535.2). The sequence continues at coordinate 198,830 of NW_019014534.1, forward strand.
ATATTTAATAACCTACACCAGGTTAATGTATTCTATAGTAAAGAAAATCAATAGATAATTTGACAAGGAAATGATGTAAAATCCAACCCATATTTGGCCATTCATACTCGTACAACTATTAACAGAACATACAGCTTACAAATGCAATACACAATTATTAATAATACACCAGCTAACCACACACCCCCACAAAGTTGATTCACACACCAGAAATAACGACCCATGTTTCCTTGGGAAGGTTTTCGGTTTAACACCATAGTCCCCTAGAAGGCTGCCTAATTCCTCTCCCTTTATCGACCTTGTAACCATTTCTATTTATTCCCATATCTCTCCATCCATTCTCTCCCTCAAACCCCTATCATTTATTCACGATTTCGTTTCTAAATCATTGCAAACAAAACCTACATTCTGTTATTTCCTCCCCTTAGCTCTCGCTCAAAATAGGCCCTGATTTTCCATCTATTTTATTTCTCTAGTGTTCATTCATACTTTTTTCATTTTTTTATTCTTAAATTAATTTACATTCTGCTGTCCCTCTCTCTTTAGCAGATCTGATTTACTTTTAGCCATTCATCTTTTTTTTTTATTTTTAAGACCCTAACTGATTTTCTCACAAATTTTAGCCTTCTATCATGAAAACCCTTTCACACTCGATTCTCTTACCTTGTTGCTGCATCATCACATATCTATATACAATTTCAAGTTTAGCCTTTTATGATGCATGATCTAACATTCTACTAAAAGTTCAAATATCTTCCCTTTTTTTTTCAACCCCAATCATTAATACATCCTCTGAAAGAAGGAATTTAAAAATATACTTCTGAAACCCAAATTTGTCTTACCTCCTGTCACTGCGTGGACGTTTACTTGCAATGTTGGTTCTCCGTCAAGTCCTCCTTGGCGACACCGTAACGCAATGCCATCGGTACCTCTTTAGATCTTCGTACTCCTTTCACCCATCGTTCTCTCGATGAGACTAGCTATTTTAAGATCCTACTTCTCTAAAATCTCGTACTCATTCAGCTTGCTCTCCTCTGAGTCAGTTTTACTATCTCTCTCTCGCAATCAACCCTCCATTTTCTGTTAGGGTCCGCCCCCTCCCTAAATGGTTGAGAAGAAGAAGTTTTTATAAGGGTTGTGAGGACATTTCGATGTCAAGGGTAGATCTGCATCGTTGGTTTCATTTCTTTTTTTTCAGTTCTCAAATTTCCCTTCTTTTTTTAAAATCCTTACCACCTAGCCCCTATATCATTTCCATCTCCATATTGCTCCTCTTTTTTCAAAACCTTTGAGATTTGTTCCTTTCTTTTAACCTTTTATAGTATTTTAAAATTTTATTTCTACTAAATCTTTCCAACATACTTCGAGGGTCACAATTCAATTTTTGGGATGTTATATATCCTCATCCTGTAAGTTTCTTCAAAACACTTTCAAGACATTCAATTATGAATTAGATTATGCACATTTAACAAACTGATCCACATTTAAATCACTTACCTCTTTACCCATTCTGCATAACTATACTCATTTACCTGTACTATTCTGTTTCATCCATTTTGGGATTTAGATATATGCAGCAATTTTTCTAGCAAGTTGGAACATTATAACAGGACATACACATCACTAAAATCATTCAACACAGCCACTGAACTTACCTAATTATATTTCCAATTTTCATTCTCATTATTACACCTCTTTATATATGTTTTTCTTTAATTTCTTTCCACTAGATTTCACACTCGGCTCCACCAGCCCAACTCCCTATTTGCATTGGTCACACCAGAATGTAATGCATGCACATACACAAAGCTTGCACTTTACACATCTAACCAAGCCCTTCAGAGCCTTCTCTTTCTTGACTATATCTTTGGCCTCATTTATCACATGTATTTGGGAGATTCACTCCCATTTAAAGCCTATGATATTTGGTCCACTCTGCTGATTTAGCATGGTCAGCTGTTCCACATCACACGGCCAACATAGGCAACACATACACAACAACGAGAGATCATCAACATAGAAAAATATGTTTTAGTTCTAGCTCAATCCCATCCTACATCTAGCCTCTGGTTTGGATCATCTAACCCTCCCAATTTTGTCTCTTTTCTACCCAACATATTCTAGATTCAACACTCGAATCCTTTCAAGGCTTACATTCAGCAATTCGGGTCTAGTATCATTCCTGGTAATAAATCTTTAAATTAATTATGTGAGTCTTCTGAGAGTTTCCTTCAACCTAACTTTATTTGGTTCACTATTCTCCATCACCTTGAACACCTCCCCTTATTATTCTTCCCTATATGTGTTTGGTTTGTCAGGTTTTTATCTCCAATTTACTTTTAGAATTTATTTGGTTGAATGTGCCGACCCGGAATCCCTTCTCTCACTCTTGGTCACTACCTTTCTTTTCCTCAACGACTCCTGTGTATTTTTAGACTTTTCTTTTCCTCTTTTTCTTTTCTTGTTTTCCTTTCCTGAACCATTACTTGATGAAACTCACCTCATTATCTTAGCCATATCTCACCAGATTTATACACGGAATACTTGAACCACCAACACATCTGAGTCCTCTTCTTCAAACACTAACACGCCCATATTTAACATTTATTTCGAAGATAAGGATATACACATGCATTACGCCCATTTATAAATTCATATGATGTTATACCTTACTCGCTTTTCTAGATTTCCATTCTAAATCTTTCTCATGTGATTTAAATGAATTAACATGCACTTTAAACTCAAATTCAAATCGAAAAGGGCTGAAATGATCTTACCTCTTGCTGCCAACAACAATGTTGAGTTATTATTTCCCTCGTTCGCACTTCTTTCTCTTTGCCTTCTTCACCATCCGTCGACAACTTCTGTCTCTCTCTTACACCTTGTTTAGATAAATTTTAGTATGGTTAATTAATGTATGGTAATAGCAGTGATTGGAAAGCACTGACACGGGATGAGAATGGCAAAAATTTTTATGTTTGGATGATTGTATATTAATGTATGTTAATGACATATTTTTGTTTGGATGATAGGATGATATGGTTGTATTTTTAGTTAAATTACTAATTTACCCCTACCTATTATATGTAACAGTAAATGATATATAAGAAGTATGTAAAAAAGAAAAAATAAATTATTTACCAATATAATTACATTTGTATTTAAATAAATAATTATTATACATAATCAAATTAAATTTTTATATTTAATAAAACAAATAATAATTTGTGAGGATAAAAATGGAATTAAGTATATTATACGGGCATAAAAGGGAAAAAAGGTAACTTGCTGGTCACATACCATCGATTCAGTGGTTTTAAAATTTATCCCAAATTTGCCAGTCAGATGCTGTTTACTACAATTGGAAGTTGAAAAAAACATAATTTTCTCACACCCGTGGAGTACCATACATTAAAATTCTATTATTCATCACGATCCAAACATGGTGTTAGGGTTTCTTTCTTTTTGTGTAGAAACTATGCCTTTTATATAGTAGCTAAAATTAAATCGTAGTCTTCCATTACGGAATTTGATATGGATGGTTGATTTCTCATTTCCTTTTAAAATTTTCAAGTTTCTTCCCCCTTTTTTTATTAGGATGATACACACATACTTGGATTTGAGATGGAGATATAGAAATATATATAATTGTAAACAGTTGAACATTTTTGGGTTTTATTAATTTTTTTTACGTCATCTGAAAAGCTAACTTAAGCTTGTCCCAAACATTTGCTTCAAATTGGCCCCTAACAGAAAAGCCCAATACAGGTGGGTCATATTTTGTCCACTATCTATATAAAAATTTTTATGTATTGATGTAGCGCCCGGACCGAGGAGAAAAAAAAAAAAAAAAAAAAAACCACGTCAGCAGCCACGTCAGCAGGCCCGGCCAACCGGGACCTGCCACGTGGCAAAACCACGTCGTTCTAAAAAGGGCCACGTTGGCGATCCGCGTGGGCGCGATCGGACGGCCCAAATCAAACGTGCGATCGGACGGCCCAGATTTAAACGCACGGACGACCCAGATTTAATCAAAAATGGACGGCCCAGATTAAAACAAAATGGACGGCTGAGATCAAAAGGCAAGGGGTTATAAATAAAACCCCCACACCAGACCACAAACCCTAGCCGCCTGCCACTCACCGGAGAAGACGAACCAGAAGCCGGCCGCCGCCACCCGCCGCCGCACCGGAGGAACTTCCGACCGCCGATCGAGGTAAATTTCGTACCCCCGACTCGTTTTTCCACGATGATTCCTCCTGTGGCCAAATCGGAGCCAAAATCCCGGCAAAACGGCCGAAATGCACGGCCGAAGCCCAGCGGCGCCGCCGCACCCTTCTCGGTTTTTGCCTCCGATGAGGCCCTTTCCGGCCTCCGTTTGATGCAATTTTTATATCACCATGATCACCACTCTTTTCTCTACAGGTTGACCGGAGCCGAATCACCAAAACACGAACCTCGCCGGAGAGCCGCCGCACCCAAGAGCACCGCCGCCGGTAAGCTCCGTTTCTCCGTGATTTTTTGGCCCCCCGAGGGCCCTAGGATTGTTTTCTCGCAGGGACCGATGCAAGTGTGGCCAAAAACAGCCAACCCGAGGCGAATCGCCGCCGCCAGCGGCAGCGCCGTCGCCGGAGCACGGCGGAGACGCCGTGCCAGAGTTGCGATTTGGGCCGAAAGGGGCCCTGGGCCTAATTTGGGATTTTTTTGGAACACGTGCAGGTACCAGTAGTGCGTTTCAGTTCCCCGAAGAAAATTCAGGGAAAATTAGGGACAGCCTGCAAGCGCACTGTGAAGCCGTGTTCGGACCCCGAAACGAGTAAGGACCCCTCACCTTATTTCCTATCACGGTTTTAAAGTTCAATAAATGATAAAACGATATTTCATGAATCAACGAATGTGTGAAATTGCTTAGGGTCGCTAATGGAGCCCGAGTCTAGTGTGTTTGTCGGTTAATTGTTATTTGGCCTGTTTTACAGTTTTAAACGTAGCATGAGGTTCGATGTTTTCATTTTATAGTTTCGTGTGCATGTTTTACTGTTTTATTGATTATGGATTAAATGACCGGAATATTGATGCTGTATGTTGTCTTCTTAGCATAAATTATCGTTTTGCTTGCTTGTATGTGGATTAATGATGCTGATTGAGGAAAAAGAGAACGAACAATTATGTAAATGGATAATGGTATAATGTGATCAGCCTGACTAGATATCCTGGGAGATGGTGGACGGACCTGGTCCATAGGGGACCCTACCGGGATTGTGGTCTCCCATACCGGACGGGGTATGGAGATCTTATGTGTTTTGGCGCCCATACCGGACGGGGTATGGAGACGGTCCGTTTCACCCTCATACCGGACGGGGTAATGAGGTCTATGGTTTGGCGCCCATACCGGACGGGGTATGGGGACGGCCCTGGAATTTGATTTCAAGTATTATGGATTTACGGGTAGCGGGACCCCTATGGATCCCCATGGATACTAGTGGGCTGGTGAATTAGGAAAATATGTTGTGTAACGATTGAAATACGAAAAGTGTGATAGGTATTATGTTATACAGTTCATATATATGTTTCCATGATGATAATGATGTTATTGCTTTCGTATATTGTTTTATGAATTTCACCGAGGTAAGTAAATGGTAAAGGTTTTATTTATCGATAAAAGGATTTGTTGTAAATTATGGTCCATTGGTCGTTTTGTGTTTTCTACCCACCTTTACCTCCGTGACGGTGAGATATCGTGATGTCTTTACTAGGCTAGTGTAGCTCATTCCTTATTTAATCATTTCAGATCAAGAGGACATCGTTCCCGAGCCGATTCCGCAGGAGGACGATGAAGGAGACGCTTAAAGACTCCATAGTCACATTCGTAGTTTTTACTTTCAAGTTTCTCCTTTAGGTAGTTTAATCTTTTATATTTTGTGAGCACGTTTCGGTTTCAGTGTAAGGGATGTTATTCAAATTTTGACCTCGCTTCCGCATTTGATATTTTTGAATATAAAATTCCATTTTAAATTTCCGGGGCTGTTACAATTGATATAATATTATATATGAATCACACAATAAATATTTTAATAAATAAATTATATTATTTTTATAAATTTTAAATTTAATTATTTATATAAATTTTTAATAGTAATAAGAATTTTAATTAAACAATTATTTACTTAAATATTAAAATGTTAAAAAATTAATAGAAATCTTCATATATAATTCTAAATCTCCTAATGTATGTCATAGATCTTCTTTTATTTTAAATATATTATCTTAAAAAATAAATAAATCTATTTTGCATATTCAAATTTATTTGAAATCTTTCTTTACCTTTATCTGTAGCACCCGGGAAGGAGGAGGAAAAAAAAAAAAAAAAAAAAAAAAAAAAAAAAAAGGGGGGGCCACGTCAGCAGCCACGTCAGCAGGCCCGGTCAGCAGTCCCGGCCAATCGGGGCCTGCCACGTGGCAAGATCGCGTCACTCTGAAAGGAGCCACATTGGCGATCCGCGTGGGTGCGATCCGACGGCCAAGATCAATCGCGCGATCGGACGGCCCAGATTCAATCAAAAATGAACGGCCCAGATTAAAACGAAATGAACGGCTGTGATCAAAAGGCAAGGGGTTATAAATAGAACCCCCACACCAGACCAAAAACCCTAGCCTCCAGCCGCTCGCCGGAGAGACGAACCAGAGGCCGACCGCCGCCACCCGCCGCCACTCGCCGCCGCACCGGGGAAATTTCCGACCGCCGATCGAGGTAAATTTCATACCCCCGACTCGTTTTTCCCCGCTGATTCCTCCTATGGCCAAATCGAGGCCGAAATCCCGGCCAAACGGCCGGAATACGCGGCCGACGCCAGCGGCGCCGCCGCGCCCCCTCTCGGTTTTTGCCTCCGACGAGGCCCTTCCCGGCCTCCGTTCGATGCAATTTTTATATCACCGTGATCACCATTCTTTTCTCTACAGGTTGACCGGAGCTGGATCACCAAAACACGAACCTCGCCGGAGAGCCGCTGCACCCGAGAGCGCCGCCGCCGGTAAGCTCCGTTTTTCTGTGATTTTTTGGCCCCCCGAGGGCCCTAGGGTTGTTTTCTGACAAGGACCAATGCGAGCGTGGCCGAATTCGGCCGAAAACGGCCGAAAACAGCCAACCCGAGGCGACTCGCCGCCGCCAGCGGCGGCGCCGTCGCCGGAGCACGGCAGAGCCGCAGTGCCGGAGTTGCGATTTGGTCCGAAAGGGGCCCTGGGCCTAATTTGGATTTTTTTTGGAACACGTGCAGGTACTGTTAGTGTGTTTCAGTTCTCCGGGAAAAATTCAGGGAAAATTAGGGACGGCCTGCAGGCGCACTGTGAATCGTATTCGGATCCCGAAAACAAGTAAGGACCCCTCACCCTATTTCCTATCACGGTATTAAAGTTCAAAATGATAAAACGGTATTTCTTGAATTAACGCATGTGTGAAATTGCTTAAGGTTGCTAATGGAGCCCGAGTCTAGTGTGATTGATGATTTACTGTTATTTGGCCTGTTTTACACTGTTTTACAGCTTTAAATGCATTATGGGGTTTGTTGTGTTCATTTTATAGTTTCGAATGCATATATTACTGTTTT
>NW_019014534.1:224467-265249 GCF_000150535.2 Carica papaya
TAATAAATTTGATTTTTTAAGAGATTAAAAGTTGTTTATAAATTTTGTTTATTCTATTTAATTTTTTAAAACATATTTAATTAGTCAGATATATTAATCTCGTTAATATATTTAATATATACTTATACACACACACACACACACACACACACACACTGGATTAACACATAAATACATATATATATGTATATAATATATCTAATATTAAAATATATTTCGTAAAGATCTAAAACTTTAGGTAAAATAAATTTTAATTAAAGATGCAGAAGCGGATAAGAACGTTAGAATTTATATTTCTTACACATAAATTAGAATGCACAATAAGGTCACAGAAATGTTCTTTTTATAGCGGTTTATAAAAAATAAAATAAATATATGAAAATAGTAAATAAATGTTGTAGGAAGCTTAACATTTACTAGTTCTTTATAGGATCCGGGGGACACCTACTCACAACCCTCCTACTGATTAGGATCTGAATCTTGATCTTTTTAATTTGAAATGGTTAATAGGAGTAAGCTACACTAACCCAGCAAGAATATTACACTACTCACCGATACGAAAATTGAAGGTTGGTAAAAAAAAAACCACATAAAACGACTAATGGAGTTTTTGATTTAAGTAAGTTCATTTATCATAAGAAAAATCATTTATTACATATTTACCGTTACGAGATTTTTAAAATCGACCTATAAAAATAATAACTCAAATAACATTATGATTCCTTATACAAGTGAGTAAGAACAAAAACTTTCATTTTTATCTACTTACTAGTACCTCTAGGGTTCCATAGGGATGTCCCTCTACGCGTAAACCTAATATCTAAATTTATCAATTAAATGGCCATCTCCATACCTAGTTCGGTATGAGCGCCAAAAATGTCATCCCTTAATACCTCGTCTGGTATGAATGCCAAAAATTGCATCCATCGATATTTCATCCGGTATAAGGGTGAACTGGGCCGTCTCCATACCCTGTCCAGTATGAGCGCCAAAAATACCATCATTCGATATCCCGTCTAGTATGAGGTAACGTTTATGGTAGAGTTTCCTATGTACTCGGTCTGTCCATCATCTCCCAGAATATCCAGTAAGACAACCATTTATTAATTCACATAATCAAATAATTTTTCATTTGTATATTAATTTTACATTTCACAAATCAACCGTAAATTACGCAAAACAAACAATATATACATCAATAAAATACAAATGAATCATTTAACTAGTTTAATATATTATCATGTGTTTAAAGTTGTACAAGTAAATAATCAGTTAAACATGACAAATAAATAATTAACCGATTCCGCCTCTATTAGTGACCTGTAATTATTCCCAAAAATTTTTAAATTTCACAAAATATCATATTATTGATTATTAAGCTTTAATTTCATAACATGGAATAAGATAAGAGATTCTCACCCGAATCGGTGTCCGAAATACCGTACTTTATACCATGCCTCCTAACGGTCCCCATATTTTCTGAATTTTTTTGCGAGATTAAACACGCTTCACTTACCTTAAAAATACCAAAAAAATTCAAAATCGGTGTTAAAAATCCTTTATGGCCAAGTTTGGGATTCTGATATGGCGTCGCCACCGTGCTCCGGCGATAGTGGTTTGTCTCGGCTTGGTTGTTTTTAGCAAGTTTAGGCTGATTTCGGCTGACTTTACACGTATCCCTATGAAAAAAAAAGTCAGGGAGTCTCGGTTGGTAAAACAAATAAGGAAGCTGAAACCTATCGGTGGTGGGTTTTCGGGTGTGGCAACTCCATCGATTTTCCTTCATGGCTGGGATTCCTCCTTCGGCTCAGAAAATAGAACGGTGAACACAACAGTAGAAAAATTGTAGGAAACAAGAATTGGAAATGAGCTCATCAGAGGAGGTTGCAGGTTTTGAGTCGTGGCGGCCCCGCTGGGCTTTGCCCCTAATTTTCGGCTCATCCCCCATTCATTTTGCTCTGATATGGCCATAGGGGTGCTCAGAATCGAATTCCAAGCGGGTATGAGAATTTTTACATTTTTTGGCAGTCAGAGGTGGCGCCGGTGCGGTGGCAGTCGGTGGTCGGCTTCCTTCTCCGACATATGGTCCTTCTTTTTCGGAAGGGAAGGGGGGCTGGTAGCTAGGGTTCGGGTTCTGTGTGATGCACAATATTTATACTTATCCCGCGTTAATCTGGATCGTCCATTGCGATCGATCTCGTCCATCCGATCGCACTTAAAGAGGAAACGAATCTGAACCGTTCATTGCGTTTGATCTCGACCGTTCTATCGCACCTATAGGAAAAACGAATCCGAACCGTTCACACGCGTGAGATCGATCATGGACCGTTCAATCGCGAGGCACGCGGATCGCTAGCGTGGTCTTTTGTGTGGCATCGACGTCAGCGTGCCTTGCCACGCAGCGCGCTCTGGTTCATCGAGGTTGCTGACTGTGCGGTTCTACGTGACCGAATTTTTTCTATCTGCATTTTGACCCCTCTGTCTTCAATTTTTCTTTCAAAAACACTTTTATAACCCAATTTTTCATTTTTTTTAAAAAAATTATTTTCAGTATCGTTTCTAATTTATTTTTTTTCAAATATAACAAAAATTAAATTGAATTAATTTATAAAAAATATAATATTGTAATGGCTCCGGAAATATCTAAAAGGAAATAGATAATAACTTAAGTGCGGAAGCAAAATAAAAAGGTTAAGATTTACATTCCTTACATTATAAATTAAAAATACTAAACAGCATTATGGAATTCATTCTTTGAAAGAAACACAAAAAATAAGGAAACAAACAAAAAATAGAAAATATCTAGCATCTACTCGCAATCTTCTTGCGGATCGGGCTCTGGACCTGGTCCTCTTGATCTGAAATGGTTAAATAAAGGATGAGTTACACTAGCCCAGTAAGAATATTACACTATATCACCGACACAGAAGTAAACGTTGGTATAAAATCAAAAACCACTAATGGAATATTAAATTTAGCAAATTTATTTATCAATCATAAAATTCATCGTTCACTTACCATACTGGAGTTTATGAAAATAACATGTAAGAACAATAATATCATACAGAATAATATTTCATGCATAATCAACCATCCTGGTACATATTATAAATCTATATCTATTATCAATAAACCAAATAATAACTACCACTCTTTTCACCAACCTACTAGTATCTATGAGAGTTTATAGGGATGCCTCCGCTACTCGTGAACCCTATCATTTATTATTCTCAATTATGGGCCGTCCCTATACCCTGTTCGATATAAGGGTGAAGTGGGCCGTCCCCATACCCCGTACGATATGAGAGTGAAGCAGACCGTCTCCATACTCCGTTCGATATGAACACCAAATTATCTAGTCCCCATACCCCATACGGTATGAGACAACGTTCATGGCAGGGTTCTCTATGTATCTAGTCCGTCCACCATCTACGAAGATATCTAGTAAGACTGTCGTTTTATTTAATCATTTAATCACACAATTTCTTTACTGTTTAAACTTTATTTTTCCCGATTCAATAGTAAACATGTAAAATAAATCACACATGTGTTCAAAGCCATAAAATAAATAAATAAGATACCATCATGCAGGTAAAATATAAAAACAATCAACAACAGCAGTAGATAATTTTCGGTTCCTGCTCCATTAACAACCTGTAGTTATGCATGTTTACTTAAATCGCACAAAATATCATATTATTATTTATTTAAACTTCAGTTCTATGATAGAGAATAGGGTGAGTGATCCTTACTCGATTTTGATACCCGAAAAGCTAAGTTATTTACTGCGCATACGGGGGGTCCCTAGGTTCCTTGAATTTTTATCCAGGAATCGAAACGTGCTAATAGCACCTATACATATTCCAAATAAACCCAAAATCAGTCCCAGGGCCCACTCGACCAATTTCGAAATTTTGGCACGGTGCGGTCCGCCTTGGGTCGACCGTTTTAGCCATTTTTGGCTGAATTTGGGTGATTTTGCATCGATATCTGTGAGAAAACACGTTAAAGGTCATTAGTTAGCCGAAAAAATACGAAAAATCGAAACTCACCAGGGGCAGGGCTCTCCAGTGCGGCAGCTCCTGCGGCTTACGTTGCGGTTGAGTGTTTTGCTTCAGTCAACCTATAGAGAAGAAAACGGTGATCACAACGGTGAAAAAATTATGCGAAACAGGAATCGAGAATGGCCTCATCGGAGGCGTTTTGTGAAATTCCTCGCGATGTCGACGCCGGGCTTCGCCGGTGTTCTCTGGCCAATTGGCTGGTCTTTTTGCTTTGGTTTGGCCATAAGTGAGCTTAAAATTAAATTTCGTGCAAAAGGAAAAGTTTTTATCTTTTTTGGCGGTCGGAAAGTATTCCGGTGTGGCGGCGAGTGGCGGCGGTCGGCTCCCTGGTAGTTGGGTCGTCTTCTCCGGCGAGGGGTTCTAGCAGTTAGGGTTAGGGTTTGGTGCGAATGAAAATTATTTATATATGTCCGTTTTTTATTTGGACCGTCCATTGCGTTTGATCTGTATTGTTCGATCACGATTAAATAGGGAGTGAATCTGGATCGTTCATCGCGATTCAATCTGGACCGTCTATCGCGATCTAATATGCACCGTCCGATTGCATTTGAATCTGACCGTTTGATAGCATTTGGGATGGAGCGCATCCAGGCCATCTATGCGAGTGGGAATGGACATCAGCCATTCGATCGTGGGTACGCAGATCGCCCACGTGGCCTCCTGTGTGGCCTCCCACGTCAGTGTGTCTGTCACTTGGCACGTCCTGATTGGTCAGAGCTGCTGACCAGGCGTCTGACGTGGCGAAACTTCTTTAAATTGTATTTTGACCATCTGTTTTCTGATTTTTCTTTCAAAAATACCCTAATAACCCGAAATTTCACATATTTTCTCCAAAATTATTTTCAATTTAATTCTCCATCAATTTTATTTTATTTTATCTCCTAAATAAAATAAAACAAAATAATAAAAATTATATATATTAATTATTTAATTAAAATAAAAAATTTTGTGGGTGTTATATATATTTTTATATACATTTTTAAATTGCTAAATTTTTTTCCAGATTTATTACATATATCATACATATCATATATTATATTAAAAAGTTAATCCAAGTTTTAATAAATTAATTTAATATTTATTATAAATATGTTAAAAACATTGTAAATAAATCTGTCTATTTTTCAACAAATCATAATATAAATTTTAAAGATCATAAACTCTACTAAAAAGGCCGGGGGATGGGATAATAATAATTTAAACTGCAATAATTTTTTATGATAATAATTTCCATAGAGATGATCGCACGTTTTTCCTCCTCCAAAATAATCTGACAGACCTCCCATCATCATGTTGACTTTTCTAACCTTAACAAGAAAATCGTGTCATGGCCTCATGGGTTCCTTAGTAGTCTAACAATACTACAGTATTAGATTTTGAAAGACCGAAAAATCCCAAACAAGACGACAGCCATTGAAGAGCAGAAGATCCATGGCGCACCCGTTCTGAAAGCGACGCGCTACGAATCCAGATAACCTGTGACTACCCTCCAGGTTTCACCTTCTTCTAAAATTTGATAGATTATTTTATATTTTTTTATGTGGCTACTTGGCAGTTGGCAGGCTTTTTGGCTTATCTAGACTTATTATATTGATTCGATTCAACTTATTTTTCTTTTTTCGAATTAAATAACTTCATTTGAATATTCTTTTCGTCAAATACCTGATGGGTCCTCGGTTGGTCATGGTTTTTTTGGTACCGCGGGGCGAGTTGGGTGTGCCAGATCCGCCATAGATGCAGGAGGCACTTGCTCCTTTTTTGTAGCAGCTGATTGATGGCCATCAATCGTGTTCGTCATAGATTTGGTGCCGCTCGTCGATTCAGGCATCTGTCTCTCTCGCAAACTATGAAGTGAGTTTATTCGATTTTCTCCATTGTTCCTCCTTGGTAGTAGAAAATGTTGTGATTGTTTATGCTGGTGTCTTAACATGTTTATTTTGTCTTGGATCTTTATAACTGTTGTTACTGATTAATTGGGTTATTGAATACTTGGAGTGTAGTGTCTGTTTCTTATCGCCCAGCTTGTGGGTGATTAATTAGCTTGTTTAATGGCGTTACTAATGCTTTAGACTCTGATTTAATGGGAGTTATAAACCGAGGAATAATTAGTTCTGGATATGCCTAACTGGCTTTTTATGAGTTTTATCTCATTTTAAAGGGTGATATACATGTCTATAGACATACATGTCCGGATATAAATGTATAACTGAAGCAAGGTTTTTATGAAATTTTTTCCAAGGATTATATTTATAAGCACAAGCCAGTGAATTTACCATATGACTACTACCAGGCTATATGATTATTCTTGTAGTCATAGCTATAAGCAGGAGCTGGAAAACGGGTTAGTAAACGGGTCTGTATCTTTAAACTGGTCAATTTTGTTATTGTATCCATATGATTCTTCTTATAGTCATAGCTCTAAGCCGAAGTTGCAAATGGGTCAGTGGATGAGTTTGTATCAGTTGGATAATTTTCGTCAACGATTCTGTGCCCGAGTCAGATTTTGTTATCTTGTTGCCTTAAAATTTGCCTGCTTTAGCTGTGTAACCCTCTTTCCATTATCTTAAAAAATGTGAAGAACCCACATGATCAATTTTGTGCTTGGCTTGATTTTACCTTGACTTTAATGAGTATAAAATCCTAATTTTGCTCCTGGGGTAAGTTTCTTGAGCCTTCCGTATGGTATTTGAAGAGATTTTGAGGCGGATATTGGCTAATAAAAGATTATTTGTCTGCTCAATTTACCTGCATATGATGTTTCATTCCCCCACTGAGATGATCCCACATATTTTCTTCTCTATGTTGATTGATGCATTTCACTTTTAACAGAACAAAAAAGATTTTTGGGGTTTCTATTTCCCTCATTCTTATCAACTTGGCTGCTGTAATGGAACGTGCTGATGAAAATCTCCTCCCATCCGTTTACAAAGAAGTTAGCGAAGCTTTCAATGCCGGGCCATCTGATCTAGGGTATCTCACTTTCATTAGGAACTTTGTGCAGGGACTGGCATCGCCTTTGGCCGGTGTTTTAGTAATAAACTATGAAAGACCTACAGTTCTTGCAATAGGCACCTTGTGTTGGGCTTTATCAACAGCTGCAGTAGGAGCAAGCCAACAATTCTTGCAGGTTGCATTTTGGAGGGCTGTTAATGGCTTAGGACTGGCAATTGTCATACCTGCACTCCAGTCTTTTATTGCTGATAGCTATATGGATGGAGTAAGAGGGGCTGGATTTGGGCTACTAAATCTTGTTGGTTCTTTTGGCGGCATAGGAGGTGGTGTTCTGGCCACGATTATGGCTGGTCAGCAGTTCTGGGGAATGCCTGGATGGCGTTGTGCCTTCATAATGATGGCATCATTGAGTGCGCTTATCGGGCTCCTTGTCTTTGTTTTTGTTATTGACCCGAGGAAAACTGCTAATTTCACTGCTCATGATGGAGAGAATTTTAATAGGTGAAGAACTTTTGATTTTGCAATTCATGATCTTTGGGGAGTTAACAATCTCACATTAGATATAACTTTGTTTATTTCCTACTAATATTTGGCAACTCAGCTGCTTTTTGTTGTAGTGATGAGTTGCTGATAGAAAAGGGTAAGGCTAGTACATCATCCGTGTGGTTGGAGTCCTGGATGGCCATGAAAGCTGTCATGAAAGTACAGACATTTCAGATCATTGTCTTGCAGGGCCTTGTCGGGTCACTTCCATGGACTGCTATGGTATTTTTCACCATGTGGTTTGAGTTAATTGGTGAGCATACTACTAATTAGACTACAATCAAGTCGAGATAAATTCAAATTTCAATTCTATAAGAGCAGCCCTCTTATTTTATCTTAATGGTCTTATGATTCTCGTGCAGGTTTTAATCATAATAATACAGCAGCCCTCTTGAGTCTTTTTGCTATAGGATGTGCAGTGGGATCCTTCATTGGTGGAATAATAGCAGACCGGATATCACATATTTACCCTAATACTGGGCGTATTATGTGCGCCCAGTTCAGTGCTTTCATGGGCATCCCATTTTCGTGGTTTCTCCTTAAAGTGATCCCGCAGTCAGTTAACAGCTATTTTGCCTTTGCCATCACTCTCCCCCTGATGGGCCTAACCATCAGCTGGAACGGCAGTGCTGCAAATGCTCCTATGTTTGCTGAGGTTGTGCCTGCTAAACATCGAACCATGGTCTACGCGTTTGATCGTGCTTTCGAAGGATCATTCTCTTCTTTTGCAGCTCCCTTGGTTGGTATTCTTTCTGAGAAAATATTTGGTTATGACTCCAAGGCTGTTGATATCTTTAAAGGTTCTGCAAAGGAGGCTGCTGCACTGTCAAAGGGGCTTCTGTCAATGATGGCAGTTCCTTTTGGATTATGTTGCTTGTTTTACACACCATTGTACACTGTTTTTGGGCGAGACCGTGAATCTGTTAAAGCAGCAAATTCGAAAGAGGAAGAGATGATCTGAGAGAGACTATTCATCTTCCTAATTGATGGTGGTACCCTGTTATGTTTTTGAACTCGCAGCTTTTGTACTTTAGAGAATTGGATTTTGCCTTTTCTAGTTGTCAAAAGAGGGCATATTGAAACTTATGGTCTAAGTCACAATGTGATGTGTTAAGGCAATTTCACCAAGAATAATTTTTTTAAAAAATTAATTTTTAAATTAATAAAAATTAGTTAAAAATTTAATCATCATAAAATATTTATTATTCAAAAATATAATGAATTCTAAAAATTTAATCCAACTTAATTAAACAATTTAATAACACATTAGTAAGTTTAGTTTTTAGTTTTAATGAATCAAATTAAATATTATCAACCAGTTATTATCAGTTCATAATAGTTTATTAAAGAACGTTCTCTATATTTTCAATAAGATTTAAATTCGTAATTTTTAATTTTATTAATAAAATTTTAACTATTAAATTACTAAATTGTTAATAGAATGATTCTTTTGTTAAAACAAGATAAATAATATTTTTCATGATATAATTATAGCCACATTTTCTTTAATTGTATGATTGAAAATTACATTATTAAGCACTTTCATGAGAATCGTATTTGTGTTAAATTTTTTCTCTATTTTTTAGCTCTAGTGTATGCATTACGAAGTTCTCCATTTTTCTCCATTCAACTATGAAGTTCGATAAAACTAAGTTAGCAGAAAGAATAATTATGGAGGTATTAAGAGAATTAATCTCAAGGAACATATTTATTTGTCCCATTAACGGTGATTTTTCCATTGTCATTTTTTTAGGGCTTTTACCTTGAAAGATTTAGAAAATTTTTCAATTCTGTCTATAGAAATTGTGCTTAATCAAATATTACTAAGAGTCTGTTTAGATGATAGTTCAATAATGATAGTATGATTTTTTCATAATTTTTTTATTTGTTTGTTTTTCCAAATAAATAGTATAATTTTTCGCTGATTGAATCATGATTTTCAGAACCATGAATTTTTTCCATTTTTTTCAAACTAACGATTCAATAGTTTTAGAATGATTTGATAATTTTTTCTTTTTATATCCTTAATTTTTTTTATTTACAAAATTATCCTTAATTTTAAATTATTCTATATGATATTTTTCACTCTTCTTCTTCTTCTTCTTCTTCTACTTGACACTAATTCAACAAAAGCGGTACACCTCATCTTATTTTATTGTGTGTGTATATATATATATATACTTATATATTTTTATATTTAACACTATATATTTTTTTAATTTTTTCTCTTTTTATTTTTCATTTATTACTATGTATAATAAAATAAGGACAAAATAAATAATTTACTTAAATATACAATCATACCATACTGTCAATTCAAACAAAAATAGCTGTTACTACCAGACATTAATAAATTATCATCTAAATATGGTTAAATTTAAACATTAATGAACTTTACACATCATATCATATCCAATATTAATGAACCATTATGCAAATCATCTAAACAACCTCTAAGCACCAAACTCGGCCAACTTAATTTCCACCAAATCTCCATTTAATTGCTCTTAGGCTATATGATATGCAGTTTAACATCTATTCACATGAATAGAAATGTTCATTCTAAACCTAATTACAGCAGTTGGAAATAACAATCATAATCCCTGAGACTTTGTTCAGAGAGAGACTGAGAATCTTCATCTACAAATGGGATTACACTTAGATTTGCATTTCAGTTGTCAAGGTCTTAGAAATTAATTCCCTCACTCTCTACCCACAGACTATCAGATAAGCTTGCAGAACATATCGTCAATAAATTATACAACCCTCATGTATTCAAGCACCAAGAGCATGCTACTTGATGTTACCTAAGCAAGAGCTAGATGCACCTTGTGAAAAAGGTTTGCCCCACATACCCACCAGCCATAGCTCTTCTCACATTAGATTCAAACATCTTAGGGTTATCTCTCAACACAGCAGCAGCATCATGATTCAGCGGATCCTCATAATTCGGTTCCTGCATATAAAAGATGTAAAAAATGTGCCACAAAAGTCACAGATCATAAGGCTGTGAAATCAAAGAAATCTACTAAAGACTGCGGATATTACAGTGAAAAGATGATATAATCCATATATGATGGTATTTATGTTGAGGACAGGTTTCCAATCTTCCCGCAAGATGTTAAGGCATACATTTCCTTCTAGATCAATATTTGGATGGTAGACCTGCAAATTGGCAAAAAAGTCCAAAAAGGTCAGGTTACAGGAGAAAAGAAAAGAAAAACAACAAAGAATAAAAAAAGAAGCATAGAGTATGTGATGGTCTACCTTGGTCTTGCATTTAACTTTTGGTGGTTCATGTGGATAGATAGAAGAAACATGGAAAGAAAACAAAAATGTACCACCTCTGCAATAATAATGTAGAGATGCAATTTAATAACATTTTAAAAAACACACTTCTGACACATTGCAAAAGTACATAATCAATTTCAGAGCCTGAGTGGCCAAAAGAAAAAATGACACAGTGTTGTAGGACCTAGAGGTGCAGAAACAAGAAGGTTCTCTTACTGATAATATCCTTCGTCAGGTCGAATTGAAACCTCAAAATTCATAAGGTCATCCTTCCCATTGGGAAATGATATGCTACAAGATTTAGGTAGATTCAACTCAGAAATATCTGCGAGCAAAATAAGAAATTTGACAACTGAATTTACTTTATTCAGGAAGATGAAAAATTTACAAAATAATAAAAATAATAGAAAAAACAAACTGATTTATCTCATGAACCATCTTATGAACTCAAGAACCAACTAGATAGAAAGAAGATAACTAGATTCTCATTTGCAAATTGTATCCAAAGATAGCATGGATGCAACAAGACCGGTGCACAATACTTCCAACAAAGAATGGCGGACTTTTTACCTCTTCTACTCACTAAGAATATGTCAGAAAACCTTTACATAGTACACCTGGTGTTGGATCAAAATAGACTAAGATGACCAATCCCACGAAAAAAGAACCTTTATAATGTCGGTTCGTAGATGCTTAAATTATCTTCATAATTACTTCAAGATTACTTATAATAACAATTTGCTCTATTTGACACTTTAAACTATATTTATGCTGAGACTTTACAATTACTTATAACAATAATATGGGTTTTATATGATCCACTTCTAATTATGGTCATAATGACACCACAATTTTTATACGAAGCCTTGTGGTTGTGGCCCGTACCATTAATTTAATTTCTATCCCTAAACCAATTCAAAATGCTTTCAACCCAACCAGGATCAGTAAGAAACCTTAACCACAGAAGGCAAAGATATAACATCCATCTTCCCAACCATCTTCCTTTCCTTCGTGTAATAAAGTAACAGACTCCTTATACACAATCAACTAATGTTGCTTGGTAAAAATTTAAAAAGGTGCAACATGTTGTTGTCAAACTAAAATCAAAGAAACAGAAACTCTTCAACCAAAGAGCTGAGATAACTGGTAAAACCTTTATGAAGGCGCAATTCTCCTGCACTTTGTTTCCTGGTGGGTAACCCCTTACTGGCATTTTCAGCAAGTTCTTTCTGCTTCTCCTTTTCTCTAATTAGCCGAATCATTGCTCCTGAAATTGTTTAAGAAGAGGAGCTACGTAAAAGTAACATAAAACTAACCATGCACTAAGGATCCTCTATTCTCATAATCTAATTTGATATCTGCTCTAAAGTTCATCTTAAGAAAATCTGAATAAGACTTTAAGAAGATTCTCAATTCAATTCATTTTTTTTCAAAGAGATTTAATTCAAGGTTTGACTGCAGTTTTAACTTTGATGGAACACCGCAGCAACGCATCAATCATAATCAGTTAATCGCACAAACAGATCATGGCTCAAATAACCCATCAAAACAAAATAAGATTCCTGACAATTCATGCCACAGTAGTACATTTCTTAAGCGTTAAAACCCTATTAGATACTCTAAGAACACCACACAAGCTTTACAGATCGTTAATTCTAGCAACAAGAACAACAGCTTCAGCGACAGAAAACAACCAGAAACTTAAAACACGAAACCCTGTGAAACCGCATAAAGAACAAAGATAAAAATTTCGAAAAACCATCTGTATACCAGAAGAAAATCAGTGAATAGCATGAAATCGACAGAAATGATCATGAAACCAGTAATTTGATAAGAATCTAAAGGAGGAGAATCAAGCAATGAAAGAATGGTAAGGGTAGAAAAATAAGAAACCAACCTGTTTGCTGAAAAGCCGCAGAGAGAGGGATGAAGCTGGGTGAATCGGGTTGAGACACTGAAAGCAATGCGAAAAGAAGGCGAGAGAAAAGGCAGGGATTTTGGGTTATAAAGGACAAAGAGGAAAGGACCCACCTTTGTCCATTTGCAAAACCAGCGTCTGCGGTTCTGTGGCCTGCTATCAAATTTTGTTAGCTTTTTCTCTACGCTAATTTGGATGCTGTGCTTGGATAAAATAGGCAGCTTTCTTTTAGATTTGTTTTTTTGTTTTTGTTTTTTTTTTTCCTTTTCTATCTAATCTTTTATATGAAAAAATCCTTAGGCTTAGAAAAATTAGAATAAAAAATATACAATTTAACTAGAATGTTTATAGTTTTGGTAGAATTAAAAATTTAAATTAAACTGAATTAGAATAGACCAATTATAATTTATTTTATGATAAATATAATTAAAAAGATTGGTCTGTTTAGCATTATTTAAATTAAAAATTTTATTAGAATATAACAAAAAATAAGCACATAAACAAAAATTTGAACTCTGTTCACAATTTCATTAATTTTGCTGTTATATACGATGCATTGTGAATTACATTTTAACATAAACTGTATATTTATTGTTTTAAATATAATTTATACTCTCGTAAATAGATTATATATGAATTATAAAATATTTTTTATAAATATATTAATTTATTCTAAATATAGTTTTTAGTAAATAAATTATGAATGCTTTAGTTAAAAAAAGATTATATGTTGTATTGATAATGCTTAGTCAATAATAAATATGTCCACATATATATATATATATATGCATTTTGAAGGTTTATCTGTCAAAATTAAAATTTAGAAAAAGATTATTTAAAATATGGATGATGCTACCATAAAAAAAAAAAAAAATTTGCATATTTTTATGAAGTTCACTCTCGTATTTGTTATCTAAAATCAAACGAACACAATTTATTAAAAAAAAATAAAAAAATATATGTGCATCTAATCATCTTCAAGAAACTTAAAGAGATACATTTTTCTTATTGTCAATTCCCCTTAAGCCATTGCAAATGCACATATAATCTTCTCTCTCATACTCAGTTATTAGGTAAACACATTATCTTCTCCGTCACACTTCTTTCCTAACCATTAACACCTTGCGTCTTTTTTCTCAATCTTTTTTGTTCATGCCATTAAACATTGCTTTTTCTCAATGGTTGTAAAAAGACACACTTTTACATAGTAGTTTCTTATTCTCCCTTTCCTTGAATAGTCAAATGTCACACATCTTGCCTTTTATTCTCTCTCTCTCTCTCTCATTTTCCCACTAATGCTCGTTGCATGTCTCATTCTTTATATCACGAGAGGCACACATCTTTCTCATCAACTCTATACTCAAGTTCTACGTAAGAAAAAAAATTTGTTTCTTTATTGTTATGGATTTAATTTTTAGTAGATTACCTTGTACTTATTTTTGTTGATAGTGGATTTGATTCAGAGGTTGACCTGTGATTTTTTCCTGCATACTGAAAGATTTTTTACGTAAAATATTGTGTCTATTTTATTTTGCAATTATTATATAGTTATTATTTTTACTCGATTGTGCATTAATTTGACTTAGGATTAATGTTATTACTTCTTGCAAATTAATTTGATAATAACCTTAATTTATACAATTAATTATATTAATATTCGGAACCCAACAAGTGGTATCAGAGCCTAGTTGATATGTGGTCTAGAATTAATTATGTAAATTAGGATGTATGAATATGTAAGTACTATGATTAAACTGATGACTTCAAATTATTTAATTCGAAAGATGAAGATGGATGATCTTCTTTATTGTAGAGATCTGTATGATCCTATTAAATTAGGGAATTGCCAAGCCAGTTGGAAAATCAGTTGATGATTGAGAGAAATGCACAGGAAGACTGTTTGTACTATCCGAGAGTGGATGAATATCAGTATTCATCACTATATAGTAAAGAAGTCACTACTCAGGAGTTGTGAAAGAAATTAGAGAATATGTATGAGAGAAAAAATGCTCAAAATAAAGTTTTTGTTTTAAAAAACTCAATGAATCAGAAACTACAAGATGGACAGTCAATAACAAAACATGAGGGAGTTCCAAGATTTGGTAAATTAATTGAATATTATGAAATTAACTCTAGATGATGATATGCAGACATTATTATTTTTGAGTTTGTTGCTAAATAGTTGGAAGATCTTAGTGGTGTCTCTTAGAAAACTATGCTCCAAACAGTGTTTTGTCTTCATCCATGGTAAATAATGGTCTCTATAATAAGGAGACCAGAAGGAAGGATATGGACATTAACAACTCACAAGCCCTTGTCACAGAGAGCACTAGTATAAGTAAAAGCAGAGATCTTAAAAGAAGTAATAAAGAAAAATTTAGTTGTTATCATTACGACAAGAAATGACATATGAAATAAACCTATAGAAATTTGGTAAAAGGAACAGAATAATAAAAAAAGACAGATGATCAAAATACCACAGCAGCTGTAACTGATGATGAAGTACTAGTTATACTTTCGTTTATTGAGGATCATAATCATGTCACTAATCTTGATACTAAATGCGTTATTGATTCAACAACATCCTACCATGCTACACTCAGGAATGATGCCTTTACTGTACATAAAACATGAAACTTTGTAGAGTAAAAATGAGTAATAACAACTATGTAGATATTGTTAGTATTGGTGATATTTGTGTGCAAACAAATATTGGTTGCACGTTGACATTGAAAAATGTACGACATGTGCCCGATTTATGCCTAAATATGATTTTTACACATACAACAGAAGAAGATGTTTTGTCAGACTTGTGGCACAGGAGGTTGGTTCATATGGGTGAGAAAGAATTGCAGATTCTAGTAAAGAAATCTCTCATTTTTTTTGCTATAGGTATGAGTTTAAACTCTTGTAATGATTATTTATATGGTAAACAATACAAAATTTCTTTTAATAATTTTTCTGAAAGAAAAATGAATGTACTTGAGTTAGTCTATTCTGATGTATGTGGTCCTATTAATGTGGAATTATTAGGTGGTAGTACATACTTTGTTATATTTATTGATAATGATTCACGAAAAGTTTTAATGTTTATTTCGAAAAAAAAAATTAGGTTTTACAATGCTTCAAGCAGTTTCTTGTTGTGGTAGAAAAAAAAAAGAAACATTTTTAAAGTGCATTCGCAGTGACAATGGTGGCGAATACACTTCAAAAGAATTTGAGAGTTATTATTAATAGTATAAAATCAGACATAAAAAGATAGTTCTAGATATTTCTCAGCAAAATAGTGTTGTTGAAATAATAAATAGAACTATCTTAGAGAAGGTTAGATGCTTGCTAAAAATGATTAATATATCAAAGCCATTTTGGGGTGAAACACTTTACACCACTTGCTATCTAATGAATCGCTTTCCATCAGGTGCTTTGGATTTTGATATTCCTGATAGAGTATGGTCTGAGAATGATGTTACATACTCTCACTTGAAGGTGTTCGGGTGGAAGACATTTTTGCACGTGTTTAAGGAGTAGAGACATAAACTAGATGCTAAGACTAGCCCATGTATTTTTCTGGGTTGTGAAGATGCAGAGTTCAGATACAGGTTATGAGATCCAATAAAGAAGAAAGTCATCAAGTTTAGAGATATAATCTTTGACGAACACAAGACCTATTAGATTTTAAGATATTGGAGAAGACTTAAAAAGTGAAGAAATTCCTCTTCCTATACTAATTCATCCTTTAATCAGAAATGTCAATAATGAAGGAGATAAAAGTGATTATGTGTCAGCACCATTAGATGTAAATGATGATGTCGAGTAAAGGGAGCTGCCCCCTCCACCTCTAATTGTAGAAGAACCTCAAGTTAAAAGGTCAACTATAACACATCATTCATCTACCAAATATTTTAGTTTTGAGTATATTATAGTTACCGAATAGGAAGAGGCAAAGAGCTTCTAAGAAGTGCAAAATTAGTGGATAAATACAACGAAGCAGAGCATGAGTTCTTTGAAGAAGATTCAGACTGATCTGGTTAATATGGTGACCAAAGTGGTGACTCGTGACAAGTATAAATCCTACACCAAGACAATGGGATTGAATGGAAATTGAGTAATGGATGCGTGGATACCTTCCATAGGCTGGAGGGGGAGATTGTTAAGTCCATCACATTAAAAAGATAAATATGCAGAAATATACAAGAGATAAAATTTCATATTTCCAAAAGATTTTCAAACGAAGGGATGAAGATAAACCCACAGGATTTCAGTGAAAAGATTTGATAAAACTGCATGATTTTTAGATAATTTTATGATTAAGAAGTTATTTTAAACTACTACTCTCGCCTATAAAAGGAGAATAACAAAGCTAAAAAATAGATTAAGCAGAGGAGAAGAAAAATTAAAAAAAAAAGGTTGTATGGAAAGAAAGAGAGAAAGAAGAAAGAGAAGAGAGAAAAGGAAGGGATATATATATATGTATAGGTTGAGTGGTGGCCAAGAGAAAAGAAGTGATTGTAAGTCTCTCTCACTGATGACATCATTAGTGTTATCATTAATTTCGTCTTTTTATCAAGAAAGTAAAATCTAATTTTATTTTGATTATCTCTCTGCTTAAGTTCTGCTTAAGAAAAAGATTTTGTTTTTTTTCTTGTTCTAAATTGAATTCTTGGTGAATTATCTTGTACTTATTTCCATTGATTGTGGATTTGATTCAGAATTTGATCTGTAATTTTTTTCTTCTCATTGAAAGATTTTCCATGTAAAATTTTATATATATTTTATTTTGTAATTATTATCTGCTTATTATTTTTGCTTAATAGTGCACTAGTTTGACCTGAAATTATTGTTATTAGTTCATACGAATTAATTTGGGATTACCTTAATTTACACAATTAATTATATCCTTATTTTATACCCAACAAATATCTCATCATCACCCATGGCAAATATTCATAATATGAAGCCCTTAGATACTTGTTTCTATTATACTTGAAAATTCTCGGATCTTAAATTTTTTGGGGGTATTTTCTCCTCAAATCCAACTTATTAAGGTTAAATCAACAATTCCTTTAACTTCTACTCATTAAAGGAGTCCATTTTTTTTTTTAATCAAGATATGTCATTCGCTTTAAGATTTCTATTTTTTTTTATCTTGACTTTTAGTTCACTACTATCCTTGGAAATACTAATTACTACAAGGGTAGGAGGTGACTGATGCTCATGTACAATCATAGTTGATGATTGTGTTAGTTGTGATGTTACATTAATCTCTTCATTGACCATTGTTATTGAAGGTGTGGTTAGCTTGTTTAGGATCAATTGCAACATGTTTTTAATTGAATCGATCCACTGATTGGTTTTGCTCAGCCTTTGGTCGAATGAGCTCTCTTTCTTTCCATGTTTCTAACTTTTGAATAGGTTAGATATAAACTCTAGACAAACAAGATAACTTTTCTATGATAATTTATCTTTTCATTTAACTATAAATACATGTAAAATAGTAGTGTATTAATTATGTGGAGTATTATGGAAAGTATTAGATCATATATTGATTATATATGGACGTTAAAGAGAAATTAATTTTTATTAATAACATTTTCCTGTTCCAAATACAAGTATAAGAAAGGCAAGAAAAAAAAAGAAAAAAAATACAATTGTTTCTCATTTCTTCTTCCTTGATCTTTTTACGGAATCTTTTTCCTCGAGCTTATGCTTTAATATGATCAACTTGTATTGTAGCTCATGACATTAAACGTTGTTTTTTCTCAATGGTTGTAAAAAGACAAACACTTCTTACACAATAATTTCTTATTCTCCCTTACCTTTAATAGTCAAATGCCACATACTTTCCCTATTATTTTCTATCTCTCTCTTTTTCTATTGCTTACTAATACTTGTTGCATCTCTCATTCCTTGTATCATGAAAGACTCCAATCTTTCTCATAAACTCTTTACACGACAATTCATCATCACTCATGGCAAATATTCGGAATATGGAGCCCACAGGCAATTTGTTCTATTATATTTGAAAATTTTGGGCTCTTAAATTTTTTAGGGATATCCTCTCAATGAATCCAACTTGTTGAAATTAAATCAATTAATCCTCTAACTTCTGCTCATTGAATGAGTATGTTTTTTTTATATCAAGATATGTCACTCGCTTTAAGATTTCTATTTTCCTTTATCTTGACCTTTAGTCTTTTTACTACCATCCTTGGGAATACTAATTACTACAGGGGTAGGAGGTGATTGATGCTCATGTATAATCATAGTTGGTGATTATGTTAGTTGCGATGTTACATTAATCTCTTCATTGACAATTGTTATTGAAGGTACAGTTAGCTTATTTAGGATAAATTACAACATGTTTTTAATTGAATTGATCCGTTGATTAGTTTTGCTCAACCTTTGGTCGAATGAGTTATCATTCTATCGACTGTTTTTAGTGTTTTATATGTTTCTAACTTTTGAATAGGTTAGATACGAGCTCTAGACAAAAGAAATTACTTTTATTTGGCAATGTATCTTTTCATTCAATTTAGAATGAGTACATATAAAATAATGGTGTATTAATTATGTGAAGTATTTTTTAAAGTATTAGATCATGTATTGATTACATATGGACCTTAAAGAGATTAATTTTTATTAATAACATTTCCTTGTTTCAAATACAAGTATAAGAAAGGCAAGAAAATAATGAAATCAAATTATTTTTCGTTTCTTTTTCCTTGATCTTTTAATGGAATCTTTTTCCCCGAACTTATGCTTTAACATGATCAACTTGAAATGTAGTTCCACATTCTTTTCATATCTTTTTGTTGCTTCCGCTTAAGGTTGTGATTTCCAACCTTCAGTTATGTCATCTTCGTTTTTAAACCTATGACTTCATTTTTTTAAATAATTGACTCTAGCTTTTGACTTATTTAATTATATTTGAAGATAATGCATTCTATATTTAGTATTTAAAACTTCTAGTTTAGCTTCATTATTAGAATTTTTGGTATCCTACGCATGCTCATTGCATCCTTTATTTTGCTTCTTTAGCTCTTCGATTTATTTGTCCTTCGGTTCCATAAGAGAATAACACTTGATTGTCATCTCCTTCCCAAGTTCTTGTTTAGATTGATTATGATTTAAAATTGTTTTAAATTTATTTTTTCCACCAAAATATTGCACCCTAAAAAATAACTTTTCCTCCCAAATGTAATAGGGTAAAGTTGTTTTACAAAGACCAACTCATTTTTCTTTCTTATCTTCTACTGCATTTCTTAATTTACTCATTGTAGTTGCATTCTTACTTTAGTAAGCATAGTCGAACTCCCATAATCTATCTATCATGGGAATTCCTTGCTTTCCTAGAAATTTTCTCATGATTATAGTTAGGTAATAATTATCATTCCTTGGATTCCTAATAATGACACCCATAGATAAATATTGCACTTGAGTATAACTTTAAATGTACAAAATCATGGAGCTCACCACTACGCCTTATATTCAGAAATATAATGCAACTCCTTTTGCCGCTCTTTAGTTTCACTTTTCTCATTCAGTAGTTGGTCATATTCTTTAATCACACATGAACAGTCCTCAACCACATATTCTGTATTTTTTCATAGATGAAAATATATCTAAGCGTCCATGCAACTACTTGCATAAAGTACGTAAATAACATTTTAGGTCACCTTTTCTCTTAGTTCTTATGGAGTTCAAACTTCGAATTATTTATGCCAAAACCATAAAAACTAAGTTAACTATATTTTCTGTCTATGATGCTAGCATTTTGATAGGCCATTTATCTATGAATTCTTTTCTCTTGAAAAGACAATCATATATAAAAAAAAAAACCTAATGTCATGATATTTCATCATTGAACTCGATTGAAGCAACCTCTATTGAAATTTTATAGTTGATTTTAGTGTATCATTTACACATTGTTCATTAGAACCAAAGGTAGGACTTCATCTATGGAAACACCTAGGAATCTAGCTAGGGCTTTCTCAAGTTTCTCTTCGTACTTGAGAGTGTATATTTTACTTTTTAACATTTTAGGGGTAAAATTTTTTTTTTAAAAATTGAGACCTAAGCTTCGAATTTCAGTGAGTCGAACATCTCTCTCTTAGTAATAAAGTACTGTCTCACAAAATCATTTCATAGGTTGTAATTCCTCTCTACCTTTACTAGTTGCTCTTGTACTTGACCTTTTATAGGCAAAAAGGAATGAGACTTTTCACTTAAAATCCTCCTAAGATTACAAACACGATAAAACTCCATGTCTTTTATGCCTTTTTGTTTTCTTCTTCAGCATGCACTCTCATGCTTTTGTTTCTTCATTATCTTTTTCTTCATCCAGCCTCTTCCTTACCTTATTCTTCCTCTATAGATCTTCTATGGGTCTCTTACTCTTTTTTTCCTATTTGTCATCTATGCTTATATTCCTCTTATTATTATTATTATTTCAATATTTGAAATGACATTGTTCATGCGTTGTTTTATTTTTAAAGAGATTGGCATTAAAAGACATTATTTTGTGTGTTGGTCTGGGTTTAAATTTAAATTATATTTAAGTTTAATTGAAGTACTTTTGAAAATTCTTGAGTTAAATGTTTTAAAATATGAATATATTTTATATTTTAAATTTAAATAAATTATCTTTTGTTATTATATTAGATGTTATAAGATAATTAGTTTCATTTTTGCACAATATTCTAGTATTCACATTGATTGTGCTAGAAAAGTTAATGGAGTAGAGAATTGAATGTGTTACTTGGGAGTGTTTGTTATGAAAGCAAATCCAAATATATTGGGTTGTTCATGCTTTATTATCATTGAGCATAATTGTCACAAAGAATAAGACCTAAACAATCCTTCATTATGGACAAATTTAATCAATATTAATTTATTTTAAGAATAAATTTTTAAAGATTAAAAAATAATAATACTTTGATCAAGTCTGCCCTCATGACTATCTCCGCTTATGCTATGCAGACCACGACCTTGCCTAAATCCCTATGTGATCAAATTAAAGCGGTGGTTAGGAAGTTTATCTGGGGTCAGGGGAGTGACAACCGGAAAACCAGTCTTATCAGTTGGACTGACATATGCATGCCTTATAATGTTAGGGGGAGTAGATTTCAGTCTGACCACAAGCAAAACCAAGTTTTCTTGATGAAATTGGATTTTTCTATAGTTGCAAAGCCTGATCTACTATGGGTCTAGGTCCTCATCCACAAGTACAGATGGCCTAGCTTATCGTAGAGTTACGAGCCGATAGGACTAATCTCCCAGCTTTGGCGCAACCTTAACCATCTTTGGACAGACCTTTATATAGGCATCAAATAGTCAATTAGATCAGGGAGAAATATTAGGTTTTGGAAAGACTAGTGGTTAGGGGACCTGAGGCCACTTAAGCTTTGGCTTTCGTACCTATTGCTGAACACGATCTCTATAGATGTGTCAGGGATTATGTATTGTCGTTAGGCTAATTGAAACTGGGAGGCCCTGCATCGGGTGTTGCTGATAGACACGCTGCTCAGTTGGATGCGATACTGGCCTCTAGAGATGACATTATCCCAGACTCCTGCTTTTGGGATAGGATGAGCTTTGGGTGTTTCTCGGTTAGCTTAGCTTACGCCCTCTTGAAGAGTGATCATTGACACCTAGAGGATAAGAATTAGAGAGATATTTGGCATTGGCCAAGTGCTCAACGAGTGCGTATGTTCCTCTAGTTGGCTACTAAGGGGAAGATCTTGACGAATTGGGAGAGATACCGACGTCACTTGTCCTCTACTGTGGAGTGCAGTAGCTGTGGAGACCCTATTGAGAATGTGGATCATGTCCTCCATAATTGCAACATGGCTAAATTGTTGTGGTTGAAGATCATACTTGCTAAAGCCCATTTAACTTAATTCTGTGGTACTATTGACGAGTGGTTCATGCTGAACCTAAAAAACAACTAGTCCTGGTGCAAGATAATTCAGGATCGGAGAGTGACCTTTAGCCTTACTTGCTGGAGCCTATGGAACCATAGGAATAAGTTTATTTTTCAATAGAGTGAGAGTAGTATCGATGAGTTTGCTAAGGATGTGTCCTTCATGACTGATTATACTTTTATGGGTAATAATATGAATATTTACTTTTTTTTCAGATATGACACACAGGTTAGAAGAATTTATAGCTTGGCAGAAACCTTCCAAAAGTTGGTGAAAAGTGAACATTGATGGTGCTTATCGTGTAGCTACCAATCTCGCCTACTGTGGCGGACTTGTTAGGGATGAGGATAGTGCCTGCCTGAGAAGCTTCAGCAGGAAGATTGACAAATGTTTTGTGCTTCAAGTCGAACTTTGGGGTACTCTCGATGACCTTCAACTCGCTTGGCATATTGGGTTCCATAGTATTATTTTAAAAATGGATAGTGTTTTGGCGGTACAATTATTTACTAAGGAGGATTACGGTACTAACGCGCATGTTGCCATTATTTGTGAGATCAAGCACTTGCTATTGTAAGGTTGGTAGATCAGTATCCAGTATGTTTATCGCGAAGAAAATAAATGCGTTGATTAGTTGACAAATGCCGGCTTCTCTCTACCGATGGGCCTTCATTCTTATGTTCGCCTGTCGAATGTTCTCCAATAGCTCATCACTGACTATATTATGGGTATCTTCTGACCCCATATATGCATGACAATTTCTTAATTTTTTTTGAACTTTTGCATCTCTTTGTACAAAAGAAAAAAACATAATAATACTTATTAGTTTCCTAAAAGTACTCTTCAATAAATTTGTAAGCGACCCAATTAATTTCTTCATTAATTATTAAATATTTTTTTTAGTTTTTGAAATTTAAATTACTTTAAAGACAAATAAATTTTATTTATAAAAATAATTTTAAAATTTATAAAAAATTTAAATATGAAAGTATGAATTTTTAAAAAAATAAACTTAATGAAATACTTCAAATAATTAAAATTATCAATAGTGTTGGCTTCATATGTCATAATAACAAAATATTTTTTTGGGTGTAAATCATTTCTAATGGTAATTGCTAAAAGAAAATACATTAAAAAAATTCTCCAAAAATATTTTTAAAAATATTACTAACATCCCGTATAGAAAATCCGGCCCAAACAGGCCCACTGATTCATTACGCGAAACGTTTCGGTTAGCTCTCGAGTCCCAAAGACGAAACGGTGAAGAAAAATCGTCGTGATTGAGTCACTCGTCGGCTTCTCTTGAACGCCTCGCGGCTCTCGCTCCCGTGAAAAATACAGAAGCTCTCGTTTTCTCCCTCAAAAGTGAAGCTCTAGGGAGGTAGAGAATGGAAATGGGAAAGTTAAATGTGTTCTTCGCGGCAATCTGTCTCCTCCCCGTTGTCTGCATCTCCTTTTCCCCAGAGAACCCCACAGATCGCCGGATCTTGGTTCTCCTGGACGATTTCTCTATCAAGTCGTCACACTCCATTTTCTTCAACTCCCTCAAATCTCGCGGGTTTGACCTTGACTTTATGCTCGCTGATGATTCCAAGCTCGCTCTCCAACGATACGGCCACTACCTCTACGATGGATTGATCCTCTTCTCTCCCTCCACAGAGCGTAAACTACATGAACCACAAAATCTTTCATTTGATTTTTTTAATTTTATAGTTTCGTAGAAATTAATTTGTGTTTACATGATTTATTTTCTTTTAGGATTTGGAGGATCATTGGATTTGGCAGCCGTTATTGACTTCGTTGACTCAGGTCGTGATTTGATTATAGCGGCTGATGCTTCTGCATCAGATTTGATTCGGAACATTGCTACGGAATGTGGAGTTGACTTCGACGAGGTTAGTGTAGAATCTGCTAACTATTTATTCATTTGCAGTTACATTTAGTTTTGCTGAATAGTGTATGTAATTGTATTATTGGTATAGGATCCGTCGTCTATGGTTATTGATCATAGAAATTATGCAATTTCTGATGTCCAAGGAGATCATACTCTCATTGCTGCTGATGATTTTCTTCAATCTGATGTGATTTTGGGAAAAACTAAAATTGAGGTTAGAGTATGGTTTTTAGCTCAATTGATTTGTATGTGCTGTAATTTCACGCATTAAACTCTGTAGATACATTATCCTTATTTTCATCTGTATCTATGACAAATTAAGTATATTTCAGGCCCCTGTGCTTTTTAGAGGAATTGGACATTCGTTAAATGCTGCCAATACTTTGGTAAGGTCAAGCAAAATATGTTTATATTTCTGGAGCATAGGTTGATGCCATGTTAGTTGTTTGTTAGTTGCTATTATTTAAAAAATGAAAGAAAGAAAGAAAGCAGAGACTGTATAGATCTATCTCTTGGTCAGAAATAATTTTTGTATAATTATGTGGTAATGGCTTTCTTTTGGCATTTTTCGTTTATGCTATACAATTTTCAGGTTCTGAAAGTGCTTTCAGCCTCTCCTGCAGCATATTCTGCTAATCCAAGCTCTAAGTTGTCAAATCCTCCTCAGCTGACTGGAATTGCAATCTCTTTAGTTTCAGTCATGCAGGTAAGTTCCTCTTGTAACGCCCGAAAATGAAAAGAAAATAAAGACATGAATTGAATACGGAAGCGAAACAATAAAGTTTAGGGTTTACATTTCTTACACAGTAATTTAGAATGCTTAATAGAGTTATGAGAATATCCATTCTAAAAAAATAACCGAAAATTAAAGAAATAAACGAAAAATAAACAACTGAGTATCTTAAAACGACTTTCACTAGTTTTTGAAGGAGTTCAGGTGGTGAACTATTCACAACTCTTTTGTTGATCGGGATTTGGGTGTTAGTCATTTTGATCTGAAATAGTTAATGAAAATGTGAACTACACTAATTCAGTAAGAATATCACACTACTCACCGATATTGAAAATGAAGGTTGATAAAAATCATAAAAACAACCAATAGATATCTTAATTTAAGTAAATTCATTTATCATAAATAAAACCATTTATTACATAATTACTGTTGCGAAATTTTCAAAATCGACCTAAAGAAACAATAACTCAACGACATCATAATTTCATATTCAAGTAAGTAAGAATAATAATTTTTTCATTTTTATTTGGTTACTGGTATCTGTGGGAATCCATAAGAATGTTCCATTAGACGTAAACCAACATCCAACCTTGTCAGCTAACCGGCCGTCCCCATATCCTGTCTGGTATGAGCGCCAAAAATACCATCCCTCAATATCCCGTTCGATATGAGGGTGAAATGAGCCGTCCTCATATCCCGTCCGGTATGAGCGCCAGAAATACCAGTTCTCAATATCCCGTCCGGTATGAAGCGACGTTCACGATAGGATTCCCTATGTACCCGATCCGTCCACCATCTCCCAGGATATTCAGTAAAACTACCATTCATTCATTCATTAACTTAATCAATCAATTTTTTGTTTATATTTAATTTTCAAATTTACAATTTTTTCGTAAATCAACGCAAGACAAACAATACATGCATTAAGAAAATATAACTGAATCATTTTATCAATTCTAGTATATTATCATGCATTTAAAGCTGTAAAATTAAACAATCGGTTAAACAGGACAACAATAATAAATAACCGGTTTTGCTTATATTAGTAACCTATAATTAATTCTCAAAACTTTTTAAATTACGTAAAATACCATATTATTGATAATTAAACTTGAATTCCATAACAGAGAATAAGGTGAGGGATTCTTAACCGAATCGGTGTTCAAAACACTGAAATTTTAGCTGCGCTTACTGGTGGTCCCTAAGTTTCTTGAATTTTCTTGCGGAGGTTAAAACACGCTTAACATAATTAAAAATAATCCAAAAAATCTAAAATCGGTGTTAAAAATATTTTTTCGCCCAATTTCAAAATTACGGCACAATGGTACAGCCGTGCTCCAACGACAACACCGCCATCCGCGATGGCGGTTTGCTTCAGACTGGTCATTTTCGTCCGGTTTTATACCTATCCCTGCGAGAAAACACGTTAGGAGACTCGGTTTGCTGAAAAAAGTCGAAAAATAAAAATTTATCGGCGGTGGGATTTTCCGGTGTGGTGGCTTTTTCGGCTTACCTTTGCAGATGGATGTTTTTCTTCAGTCAACCTATAGAAAACAGAATGATGAACACAATGGTGGAAAAATCGCACGAAACGGGAATCAGGAAAGGGCTCATCGGAGGCAATTTTTGGTTTTGCCCGCGGCGATGCCGTCGGGTTTTATCTGCAGTTTCTGGCTCATTCACTGTTCTTTTTACTCCAATTTGGCCATGGGGGGTGTTTGAAATCAAATTTCGAGCGGATAAGAGAATTTTTACATTTTTGGCGGTCGGAGGTGGTTCAACACGGCAACGGGCGGCAGTCAGCTCCCTTCTCCGGCGGGGAGATGACAGTTAGGGTTTGAATTTGGTGTGATGTGAGTTATTTATACCCGTCTCCCTTAAATCTGGACCGTTCGATTGCGTTTAAAGAAGAAATAAATGTAAACCGTTCATCGCGATTTGATGTCGACAATACGATCGCACTTAAAGAGAGAACGAATTTGGATCGTTCATCGCGTTTAATCCCGACTGTCCGATCGAGCTTAAAGAGAGAACAGATCCGGACTGTTTACACGTGTGGAAACGCATCCGGGTCGTCCGATCGCGAGCACACGGAGTGTCAGTGTGGGCTCCCGTGTGGCACCGAGTTAGGGTGCCTTGCCACGTGGTGTGCTCCGGTTCGTCAGAACTGCTGACTGTACGGTCCTACATGGTGTATTTTTCTTTAATTGCGTTTTAACTCCTAGTTTTCGATTTTTCTTTCAAAAATACCTCCGAACCGAAATTTTCACTCATTTTTTCTAAAATTGTTTTCAATTTCACCATCCACTTATTTTTTTCCTAATTTTACATTAAATAAAACTTTATAAATTTAAAAATTATATTTTTATATATATATTTTTAATTTTAAAATTAATCCCGAACTAAATTTCGGAATTGAGTATTATACCTCTCTTGCAAACGCGAGTCTGGGTGCACATAAGTAAGCTGACACAAGTGGACTGTCATTTCCTGCATGTCTTGAGGTTTACTACTGTGTTTTTCTTTTACTTTTGAAACTAATATTTATTTCGTTGATAAATTTGTTTAGATTTTGAAAGCTCTGAATAAGTTCATTTTCCGGTTTATCATTTACCTAGAACTTTATATTTGTTTGGCCATGATCAACATCTTCAAATCCTATGAATCTTATGGGCAATAGTTATCATAAAATGCAGGCCAGAAACAATGCTCGGGTTATGATAACTGGCTCTTTAGATCTGTTCAGTAACAGGTTGGTGATTATTTGGTGTTTTTCTAGCTAGTGACTCTGCAATCTCAATAACATCTATTTATTTTCAATTTTTTTTGCTCTATGTAATGCAGATTGTTCAGATCTGATGTCCAGAAATCTGGAAGTCCAAAAAAGTAAGTGGAAATTCTTTTGCATCTTTTAAGATGTAATTCTTAGGCTTTTCATGTGTCTTCCATACATATGTATATCTATGTCCTTATTTATTCCAAAAACACAAAAATTAGAGGGTCATCGGATTTTTAAGTGTTTATAGGACTCATCTTTGGCATGTTATAGAGAATGAAGTTAGTTGCTTCCTTAGGTTGCTCACTAACTTAATTATGTTTTATCTAAAACTTAATTATGCTAATATGCAGGAAACATGAATCTGGGTTTTAAGTAGATATGATGACTTATATGTTGGATCAAATTTTGAGTTCGCAGTTCATTAAAAAGAATCTAACTTGTGGGAGGAGTAGATTAAGTTTTTTTGTGAGAGCAGATAGCGAGACATGTTTGCAGCATTATCCAAATCTTGGCTATATCCTATCAAATAGGAATGTTCATTCTTATTTTAAAAAAAAGGAATGGTCATTCCTTCTCCAAGATGGGTGCCTATCTTCACAATAAAAAAATATGTTTCAGCGGAGAAGTCTAACCCTGTCTATTGGGTATAATTAGTCAATTCTAGACAAGAAAGACATCTGATAGGATTCATTGTAGTTAAAGAAGTTCCTACTGCAGCATATGCTGGCTGCATGTCTCTTTAGGTTATATATTTGGAAAATTGTGTATTAGCCTTTGGAGCTTGTGGCAAAACAAGCAATGGTAACTTCTTGGCCTGCTTTGATTGTTATTGATGTGATTGATTTGTTGGAATTTTCCACTACTGACATTTTGAAGAAAAATATGGTGAGTTTTGGAAATTTTCTGGGGCTTCTTATCTTAAGTCCTCCTTTATTTGATGGTAAATTACATATGAATGTTCTTCGATTTTTGTTGTGAAGCTTCTATTGATAGGTTTTGTAAA
The DNA here is from genome assembly GCF_000150535.2 of Carica papaya. The sequence goes on from NW_019014534.1 coordinate 253,565, forward strand.
TTTCTCTTCTATATTGATTTATTTTCCACTTATTCTTCTCCCTGGCCAGATTTTTGTGCCTGTGAATAATAGACCAGGAATCCTTATTTGGAAGTCCTGAACTATCTAAGCATATCTTGGAGACAAGAAATTTACCTATTTAAGTTTGTATTGGCAGATATGAGAAATCAGGTAACCAGCAGTTTGTAACTGAAGTTAGCAAATGGGTGTTTCATGAAAGAGGGCATCTAAAGGTGAGAAAATGGTTTTCCTCTTAAAATTTATGAACTCCATAAGGAGTAAAATTTTGAATTTAACCTTGGTGTCAGCAAGGAGGATATTTAGTTCTTACGGAGTTCTTTGTCTATTATTCTCAAGTTTGATTAATCTGTGTCTTCTGTTTCACCATGTTGATAATCAGGCTGTTAATCTTAGGCACAATAAAGTTGGAGAAACAGACGAGGCTGCAATTTACAGAATCAAAGATGACTTGGTAATGCCTCTTTTTTTTCTTCTATTGATTTGTGAATTTGCTTGAAAGTGATCTAGGCAGACAGGAAGTATTTTGCAAGTCACCAATTTACTTGTTGGCAGGAATTTGCTGTTGAGATCTATGAGTGGTCTGGGAAGAGTTGGGAACCGTATGTGGCTGATGATGTTCAGGTCCAGTTCTATATGATGAGTCCTTATGTTCTGAAGATGCTATCAACTGATCAGAAGGTACTCATAGATGGCAATGCGTGCATTTGGTTTGTCAACCTATTTATTGGTTTTAATAACCCTCTCCATATGTTTGCCTTTGTTCTGCAGGGTCTTTACTATACAACATTCAAGGTGCCTGATGTTTATGGCGTTTTCCAGTTTAAGGTTGAGTATGAAAAGCTTGGGTACACTACTTTATCTTTTTCAAAACAGGTAAGCTTTTCTGGCAAAAATGATCTCTTTTCTTCTTTGTTATCTTCAGTATATTTGATAAATATGGATTGACAGGTAGATCCTAGGAAAACTAATTGCTTTCTGTTTGTAATTAGTGGTGTCATGATACTATTTTCCAATAATTAATTGGATTGCGCTGTTGTAAGGGGAAAAATGTTATCACCTGAAGCACAAATGATTTTCCATTTTGTCTGTACGCTGCTGATAGAAAAAAAGAAGTCTCTTGTGGATTTGATCTGAAACACTTGAACTGATGTGCAGGCTCCAGTACGACCCTTCAAGCACAATGAATATGAGAGATTTATAACCACGGCTTTCCCTTATTATGGAGCTTCTTTTACCACAGTACTCTCTCTCTCTCTCAAGCCCATCCTATACCATTTTCCCATCTCTTCTTTGTCTTCATTAAACCTCGGGAGATTTGATAAATTTTGGTTATTGCAGATGGCCGGTTTCTTCATCTTCAGCATACTCTTCCTGTACAACAAGTAAAGCCAGTCAGGAGGTTTTCTGATTTGACATAGTTCAGGATATGTCTTTCTGGAGATTAGAGGGAATTTTTGGCATCTCTCCTCTGAAATACTTGAAATATATGGTAGGGCATAAACTAGTCTTCTAAGATACATTTATCATACTATATTTACTGTTCTCATTTAGTGGTATTTAGTGCATAACTGTCTTATTGATGCTAAGAAATCAAGTGTTGGAAAGAAATAGAATCGGCAATCTAGGTCTTGTTTAGTCTTAACAATGAGAAACGTAATGTTTCTGTTCTTTTGAGAACGAGACATAATGTTTATTTGATAAAACCACGGGCTTGCAGTTTCATTGGTCTTTATGACATGGTAAAAGGCTTCAAACACGTGACAAGCACAGCAGAGCTTGTAGGCCCTAAACTAAATGTGGACATTCTTTTGATTTTTAATATTTTCTGGTTGATTTTCCCTCTGAAGCATTCTGCACAGATAGTGGACCCATTATCTGTTTTCACTATTATGAAACCTATACTAGGGAAAATAAATGTATATGGACGAAGATTTAAGAGGCATAAGTCATGTCTTGTTTAATGTGAGAAGGGTTCAAACTGTTAGTTGACCCAGTTGTGGTTGTGTGCATCATGTGAAACATGCTTACCGGGAATTTAGTTTTTAACTATCTACTTCTCAAGTCCACTTCTGGTGGACTATCCGGGAGCAAAAGATGGTTTCACAAAGATGATTAATGATAATGGGTATTTTTGTATCTGCATCCTCAACAAGAGGTCTTGCAGGTTTTGCTAGTTAGGTTAAACAGAAATTGATTCTCTTTTTTTTTTTTTTTTTTTTTTTTTTTTTTTTTTAACCGGGGATAGGAAATTCTAATTTGTCAAATTAGTGAACCAAGAATCCGAACTGCAATTAGGACGGTTCCTTTGCTTGAGTTCTTGGACCTGGAAAACGCAGCTTATATGAGGATTTGTTTGTATGGAGTTCTACAACGTATTTGGGACATCGTGCTTTCAAAATTACAACATTGTTTGTGCGGGAGGAGGGAAAGGAAAGAAAATTATTACGTAAGGGTGCTAGGGTTAGGTGGTAATTTTTCAAAAAATATTAGTTTGTGTTATAATGTATGGAATGGAAATAATTGTCTGAAAAATTAGTAGATAACTTTGTTCTCTCAAAATTTAACAGAAATATTTTTAAATTAATTTTTGTGTATTTTTTGGTTTGAAGTAGTCTTTGCTACCTAGAAAATTTGAACTTGATATGCTTGCTATTCAGGAAGAAAGAAAATATTTTTGCCAACAAATTGGAGTAAAGATATACACTCCATTTCGTTTCCTTTCTTTCCTCTCTTAAGAAGTGGACAAACTATCTTTTCCTAAAACAATAATTAAATAGCAAAGAGAAGAAAAAAGAACCAAATGTCCACAGGCCAGGATTGTTTTACATCCTCTACAATTAGCAGTTGATTAATTGCTGGAAAATCAAATATGCCAATAATTTATTAGATATACTCCAAGGTTTAAACTTGGCAATTATCTTACATAGCACATGCGCATTACCTCCGCACCCAACTACCAACCTTAGCAGATAAGAAGTTGAAAAGAAATTTCTTTACAAAACTTGAATCCAATCAGCTGCTGACAACTATCATATTGTCAATAAATAATAACATGGTGCATGAATATAATGTTACCGATTTAGGCACCATTAATGAATTTCAAGGTTTGACTAATCATACTTTATTTAGCTTTTAAAAGATAATTATGTTTTAAATAGAGATTCTACTGTCAAAAATATTATGATGTTAATTTTCACATGAAATTCTACCACAGTATTACTTGGCTTTCAATTTTATTCAGAAAAATTATCTGTACCCAAATTTAATATTGACAAAAATTTATATGGTAGGGATGTCAAGATACTCTTTGTCCACGAAGCACATCCAATCCAAAATCCTATCGTTGTCCTCTGGTGGTTGGTATCAGATTACTAAAACCTCAATCTCCGTTTCTCTCTTACCTCTTTTACTCATCACTCCCTCATTCTCATACTCCCCGACTCCCATTCATACTAGTGCCTGATCGAAATCCAAGAAATGGAGTTGAGTCCGAATGCCACCCCCGTGACTCAATGTTGTTATTTAGGTAAGTCATCAATGGCGTTTTTTGGCTGTTTCCTGTAATATCTTTCTTTTCTTTTTTCTATTTAAGCACCAATATTGAAGATAAAACGTGGCCTGTCCCACTTTCCACTGCAATTCGGTGGGTCGAGCTTGAGCCAGCGATATCTGGTTTTCGAATCTTGAGAAGTCTTTTGATCTTCAAAAAGCAAAGGAGAAGGATGACTTCGATTAATCTGAGCTTGTGGGTTCAGAACCGTTCCATGTTTAGCCGAGGAGGTAGATCCAAAGCGATTCCCAGATCCCCATTTCTCAATCCTCTCAGAAACCTCCCCATCTCCGTCGTATCTCCGTACCCAAAACGCCGTTTCTCCGCCATCTCCTCAGTTCTTGCCAGAGAAGACACTCAGCAAGAAAATCGGAAGCCTGCTTTTGATTTCAAGTCCTATATGGTGCAGAAAGCCAACTCGGTGAACCAGGCCCTAGACGCCGCCGTTTCGCTCCGGGAACCGAAGAAGATCCACGAAGCTATGCGCTACTCCCTGCTCGCGGGTGGCAAGCGTGTGCGCCCAGCTCTCTGTATCGCCGCCTGCGAACTCGTGGGTGGCAACGAGTCGATAGCTATGCCCGCCGCTTGCGCTGTGGAGATGATCCACACCATGTCCCTCATCCACGACGATCTCCCTTGCATGGATAACGACGATCTCCGCCGTGGAAAACCCACCAACCACAAGGTCTTCGGGCGAGGACGTCGCCGTTTTGGCCGGCGACGCACTCCTCTCCTTCTCCTTCGAGCACCTCGCCGTCGCCACCGTCGGTGTCGATCCTTCGAGAATCGTTCGCGCTATCAAGGAGTTAGCGAAATCAATTGGGACTGAAGGTTTAGTTGCCGGTCAAGTCGTCGATATATGCAGCGAAGGAATGACTGATGTGGGGTTGGAGCACCTCGAGTTCATTCACGTCCACAAAACCGCCGCTCTGCTCGAAGCCGCTGTGGTTCTCGGAGCGATTCTGGCGGCGGGACCGACGAGGAAATTGAGAAGCTAAGGAAATTCGCCAGGTACATTGGATTATTGTTTCAGGTGGTGGACGACATCCTGGACGTGACGAAATCGTCGCAGGAACTGGGGAAAACGGCCGGGAAAGACTTGGTGGCGGAGAAGGTCACGTATCCTAAACTAATGGGTATTGAGAAATCAAGGGAATTGGCAGAGAAATTGAACAAGGATGCGCAGGAACAGCTTCGTGATTTTGATGAAGAGAAAGCTGCTCCTTTGATTGCTCTGGCGAATTACATTGCTTACAGGCAAAATTGAGGACTTAGTGTTAGAAAGGATAGATACTGTAAAAGTCTGAGATAGAGAAAGCAGGTGATGAGCTACTTTACATTCTTCAAAAGGGACGATCAAACACAGTTTTTATTTTGTCTTTGGTGTAATCGTATTTATGTAATCATGTAATTAGTTGTGGCAGTTGTTGACCATTTCAGTGGGGGTCACTTCATTGTGAACAGAGTATTAGTACATGGATATTCTGTAACTTCATTTGGGAAATTGTATGGTGATGAAGATGAATAAATGTCCCTTTCCTGGTTCAGATGTTTAGTCCCACAATTTAGACTTATCTGGTTATTTTGATTGTTGGGTGTATTTTATGAGGTTGATTTGGTGTGAAAAAAGATGGAGACTTTTTTGAGTAGGATTATGTGGAGCTCTGCTAATCAGTCTTATGCCTCAGCTAGAGATTGTGAAGCTGCTCCATGGAGAAGGGTTTGAGTCATGTCATGAGCCTGATAAGTTCTTTTTCATGAGACTAACAAGTAGAAGAAAATGAAGGAATGTTTACCAATTTTTATTTGTCTTGAATAAAGATTAATTAATTATTAGTATCTATCAAGAAAATTGACGAATACAAAGCATTCTACTTTTCTCTTAAATATTTCTGTTTTTGATTTCTTTAAATTGGGGAAAAAAAGTAACAGTTAAAAATTTTGGGCTATGTTTGGAATGTAAATATTAAGTTTGTATAAGATTTATCTCTGAGATGGATGTTTTTTTTTTTTCTTTAAACAAGAAAATAATAAATATTTTTAAAATGATAGAAAATTACAAATATCATTATTCATCTATTAATTTGAAATGCTATTTTATATATATATATATATATACATATATTTAAAATATTTCTATATAAGATAAAATTAAAAGAATTTTGACCAAAAATAAAAATCTCTCTGGATTCCAATAGGAATTTAATGTATTTTTTTTCCCCCTTTAATTTCTGCAAATTCATAGACTCAGAAAGAATGAGCAAAAAAAAGTTTGGTAAGCCTATAAATATGAGTAAATAAGTTATGTTTATATTTCTTTGATAGGTTCATGGGTGCAAATTTGGTACATGTCTAATTTCTTTTTTCCACAAAACACCTCTAATAATTAGAGATTAAATTAGAAAATTTTTAAAAATACAAAAATTAAAATAACAAATATTATATATATTAATTTAAATATTTTAAAATAATATAACAACTAATATTTAGTGCTTTAAAAATTTCATAAATTCAGGTAACATGATAAAAATCAAATCTCCCATTATTATTTAATTTAAATAAATATATGTACATATATGAAAATAAAGCACGTGGGAGTGATATTATATCTTCATATATTTTTTGGTTAAACGTTAAAGCATCTTTTAGTTATTGTTTACATCAGAATGTTGTTCTTAAAATTTTATATATATTTGCACACAAAACGTGTATGATTGTTCAAGATAAAAGTACAGTATGAAAAATTAATTTAAAAATATAACAGGAATTTAAAAAGAGTAAAATAGTATTTTTAAATTTACTTTTACATTTTTCACTACAATTTTTAGATATTGTTTTAATTACTTATGATAGCCTTTCTTTTAATGAATGGTTATCATAGTATGTAATATGCTATATTATATTATTATATATTGTAATGCTCAAATTAATTTAATTGTAAATTAAATTAATTATAAATATAATTTTTTAATTTTAATTTAGTGTAAAAATGAAGGAAATGTGATGGAGGATAAAATTGAAAATAAATTTGGAAAAAAGATGTGAAAAATTTAGATTATGAGAGTACTTTTGAAAGAAAAATCGGAAACCGGTTTTCAAAATGTAATTTAGAAAAGTTTTGTCACGTAGGATGCTCGGTCAGCAACCTCGACGAACCAGGACATGCCATGTGACAACGGACGCTGACGCGGTGCCACGCGGGCGATTCGCGTGCCCGCGATCGAACGGCCTAGAGCCGTTTTTCCGCGCACGAACGGCCTGGATGCGTTCACTCTCCAAACGCGATCGGATGGAAAGATTTAAACGAGATCAGACGGTCCAGATTAGATCGCGTTCATCATTCCTTATTTAATCGCGATCGGATGGTTCAAATAAAACGCGGTGGAGGACCCAGATTAAATGAGAACGGATATAAATAACTCCCTTCACACTAAACCCTAACCCTAGCCGCCAGCCACTATTGCCGGAGAAGAAGACCCAGCCGCCGGGAAGGAGAGCCGTCGCCACCTGCCGCCGCACTGGAGCTACTTTCGACCGCCAAAAAAAGTAAAAATTTTTCAATTTGCTTGGAATTCAATTTTAAATACCCCATGGCCAAATCGGAGAAAAAGAATCAGCTGATTGGCCAGAAACCGCGGGCAATGCTTGGCGGTGCCGCCGCGAAAAATTTTACAAAACTTCTCTGATGAGGCCCTTCTCAATTCCTGTTCGGCGTAATTTTTCTATTATTTTGATCACCGTTTCATTCTCTACAGTTTGACCGAAGTAAAACACACAACCGCAACATGAGCCAGATGAGCCGCTGCACCGGAGAACCCTGTCGCCGATGAGTTTCAGTTTTTTTATATTTTTTCAGCCAACTGAGGCTCCTTAACTTGTTTTCTCGCGGGCATCGATGCAAAATCGGCTGAAAATGGTCAAAAACAACCGATCTGAGGCTGACCATCGTCACCCGTCGTTGGAACACAGTGGAGTCGCCATGCCAAAATATCAAAATTTGGTCCTGAGACTGATTTTGGATTTTTTGGGACATTTGTAGGTACTTATAGTACGTTTTAATTTCCGAAGAAAAATTCAGGGAACCTGGGGACCGCGAGTAGACGCAATCAATAGTTTAGCCTTTCGAGTATCAAATTGAGTAAGAATCCATCACTCTATCCTCTATTATGGAATTGAAGTTTAATTTTAAATAATATGATATTTAGTGAAATTTAAAAAATATCTATTGTAGCACCCGGAAAGGAGGGAAAAAAAAAAAAAGGGCGGCCACGTCAGCAGCCACGTCAGCAGGCCCGGTCAGCAGTCCCGGCCAACCAGGGCCTGCCACGTGGCAAGACCGCGTCACTCCAAAAGGAGCCACGTTGGCGATCCGCGTGGGTGCGATCCGACGGCCCAGATCAATCGCGCGATTAGACGGCCCAGATTCAATCGCACGGACGGCCCAGATTCAATCAAAAACGAACGGCCCAGATTAAAACGAAATGAACGGTTGTGATCAAAAGGCAAGGGGTTATAAATAGAACCCCCACACCAGACCACAAACCCTAGCCGCCAGCCGCTCGCCGGAGAAGACGAACCAGAGGCCGACCGCCGCCACCCGCCGCCGCACCGGGGAAATTTCCGACCGCCGATCGAGGTAAATTTCATACTCCCGACTCGTTTTTCCACGCTGATTCCTCTATGGCCAAATCAAAGCCAAAATTCTGGCCAAACGGCCGGAATACGCGGCCGAAGACCAGCGGCGCCGCCGCGCCCCCTCTCGGTTTTTGCCTCCGACGAGGCCCTTCCCGGCCTCCGTTCGATGCAATTTTTATATCACCGTGATCACCATTCTTTTCTCTACAGGTTGACCGGAGCCGAATCACCAAAACACGAACCTCGCCGGAGAGCCGCCGCACCCGAGAGTGCCGCCGCCGGTAAGCTCCGTTTTTCCGTGATTTTTTGGCCCCCCGAGAGCCCTAGGGTTGTTTTCTCACAGGGACCGATGCGAGTGTGGCCGAACGAAAATGGCCGAAAACAGCCAACCCGAGGCGACTCGCCGCCGCCAGCGGCGGCGCTGTCGCCGGAGCACCGCGGAGCCGCCGTGCCGGAGTTGCGATTTGGGCCGATTGAGGCCCTGGGCCTAATTTGGGTTTTTTTTGGAACACGTGCAGGTACCAATAGTGCATTTCAGTTCCCCGAGGAAAATTCAGGGAAAATTAGGGACAGCCTGCAAGCGCACCGTGAAGCCGTGTTCGGACCCCGAAACGTGTAAGGACCCCTCACCCTATTTCCTATCACGGTATTAAAGTTCAAAATGATAAAACGGTATTTTTTGAATTAACGAATGTGTGAAATTGCTTAAGGTTGCTAATGGAGCCCGAGTCTAGTGTGATTGGCGATTTACTGTTATTTGGCCTGTTTACAGCTTTAAATGCAAAATGAGGTTTGATGTGTTCATTTTACAGATTTGTGTGCATATACTACGTTTTTATTAATCATGGGCTGAATGACTGAAAAACTGATACTGTATGTTGTCTGTTTGGCATGAATTACTGTTTTGCTTGTTTGTATGTGAATTGATGATGCTGACTGAGGAAAAGGAAAATGAAAGATTGTGTAGACTGATAACTGTATTATGGGGGTCAGCCTGACTAGATATCCTGGGAGATGGTGGACGGACCGGGTCCGTAGGGAACCCTACCGGGATTGTGGTCTCACATGCCAGACGGGGTATGGAGATCTTACGGTTTTGGCGCCCATACCGGACGGGGTATGGGGACGGCCCGTTTCACCCTCATACCGGACGGGGTATTGAGGTTTATGGTTTTGGCGCCCATACCGGACGGGGTATGGGGACGGCCCGTTTCACCCTCATACCGGACGGGGTATTGAGGTTCATGGTTTTGGCGCCCATACCGGACGGGGTATGGGGACGGCCCTGGAAACTGATTATGAATGTTAAAGGTTAACGGGTAGCGGAACCCCTATGGACCCCCACGGATACTAGTAGGCTGGTAAATGAGAAAAGAGATATGTTGTACAATGATTGAATTACAAGAGGCGTGATAAGTGTTATGTTTTACAGCTTATATTATTCAATGATTATGATAATGTTATTGTTTTTCTTATATTGTTTTCATAAATTCCACCCAGGTAAGTGGATGGTAAAGGTTTTCATGTTAATAAACGAGTTTGTTGTAAATTATGCTCCATTGGTCTTTTTGTGTTTTTCTACCCACCTTTACCTCCGTGACGGTGAGATATCGTGATGTTCTTACTGGGCTAGTGTAGCTCACTCCTTAATTAACCATTTCAGATCAGGAAGACATGGTTCCCGAGCCCGTTCCGCAGGAGGACGACGAAGGGGATGCCTAGAGACTCTGTAGTCATACGCATAGTTTTATTTTCGAGTTTCTTTCTTCGTTAGTTTAATCTTTTATATTTTAAGTACGTTTTTTTTGGTTTTTCGTGTAAGGGATGTTAACTGAAATTTTGATCTCGCTTCCGCATTCGATATATTTAAATACTCATTTCTTTTTAATATTTCCGGGGCCGTTACATCTATAATTAATTACGGGTTACTAATGGAGTCAGAACTAGAAACTATTTTTTGTTAATTTCTGTCGATTTATTTTACAGTTTGAATGCATAATAATATATGATTTATCGATTTTATGATTTGAATGCATATATTGCCGCCTTACGTGACTACTGTTAAATTGAGAAACTGAGATATGATTGCATTCCCTGATGCATGTTTGTTTGTTTATGTGATTATGGTTGAATTGAAAAATGGAGATTAAAGAAAAATAGAAAATTATGTGATTAAGTGAATGGATGAAACGATAGCCTTACTGGATATCTTGGGAGATTGTGGACGAACTGGGTACAATAAGGAACCCTACCGTGAATGTTGTCTCACACCGGACGGGGTATCGAGACTTGGTAATTTGGCACTCATACTGGATGGGGTATGGGGACAGTCCGTTTTACCCTCATACCGGACAGGGTATTGAGATTTAATGGTTTGGCGCTCATACTGGACGAGGTATGGAGATGACCCTTTAATTTAGAATGTTGAAGGAAAGGGTTCACGCATAGTGGAGACATCCATATGAACCCCCATGGATACAAGTAGGCCAATAAAAGAGAAGGTTATTGTTTGATTTATTGAATGTGGATTTATAATGTGTGCATGTTACCAATTGCATATGAAATCATGATAAGTGCTATGTTATTGTCTCTATAGGTTACTTTTATAAATCTCGTTGTGGTAAGTGGATGGTAAATAGTTTTATTATTAATAAATGTATTTGTTTAATTAAGTGCTCTATTAGTTGTTTTGATTTTCTACCAACCTTCATTTCTGTGTTGGTGAGTAGCGTGATATTCTTACTGGGTTAGTGTAGCTCATTCCTTATTTAACCATTTCAGATCAAGAGGACCAGGATCCAGAGCCCGATCCACAAAAGGATTGCGCATAGGATACCAATTTTATTTATTTTCTATTTATTTTCTTTTTTTTTTTGTATTTCCTTCAAAAGGTTAATTCTCATAGTACTATTTACGACTTTAAGTTTATGTGTAAGGAATATAAATATTAACTATTTATTTCACTTCCGTACTTAAGTTATAATTTATTTCTTTAAATATTCGGGGGTCGTTACAATTGGTATCAGAGCCGCGTTCCTCAGACCCATTCCTTATACAAAACCCTAAGGAAATACCAAAAATAATGAATTGTCACTCAACCATTCCTTGTGAAATGCAAGTACAGATAGATGAGGAGAGGAAGACCCCCACTAAATCGAGCAACCCGGGAGGGTTCGCTTAGAGAAGATGTTGACCAGTTATGTGAGATGATAGAAAGACTCATTGCTGCCCAACAGACCCGGGAGGAAAGGAGGGAGCTACCTGACCCTCCTCCGCTGCCACAAGTTGAGCCACCCCTGCAGCAGGAGGATCCTGATCCACCCAGATATGACCCTGCTCCTCCACAGTACCACCCAGCACCATCACAGTATGATCCGGTGCCCCAGCCACTGCATCACCCGAAATCACCATAGTACAATCTAGTGCCTTCACCGTATCATCAAGTACCACTGCAGGGCCATCTAGTCCATCCTCAACCC